>RJWH01005168.1:0-84039 GCA_004363575.1 Solenodon paradoxus | reverse complement strand
GGAGAGAGGAGAGAGACACAGAGGAGAGAGACACACAGGAGAGAGAGAGACAGAGAGGAGAGAGGAGAGAGGAGAGAGGAGAGAGGAGAGAGGAGAGAGAGAGGGAGAGAGAATGTGCAAGCACATTTCTTGAATACATCCACATCAGATGATGGGGCAGGGGACCAAATAACTTTTCAAACCTTGATGCCTCATTATTTTACAGATATAAAATTTGACAGCAAAGTCAACGGCCTTGAGATATGGCCGCTATGGGACAGTGGTATTCTAAACTGAATGATCCATGATCAAATCTTTTATTTACAAACTATGGGGCTGGAATTAAATACATGGGATTTTTTTCTCTAATAGAAGAGCTAAAGCTAAGAAAGCAAATCATTCACAAACCATGGATCTCCTGATATGAAAATAAATTCTTGATCAATGATAATAATGTTAGATATTTCATACAAAGGCACAGAGGCAAGACACAATAATTTTGAGGATTCCAGACTTGGATCAATATTTAGTTCCATGCTAGCTGTATGACTCCAGATCTGTTACTTAACCTTTCTGAAGTCTTCTTTCTTCTTATGTAAAAACACCTACCTCCAGAATGAAACGTAAAAAAAAAAACATCTAGAATCATGCGTCTGGCATAAAATGACTATGCACTAAAGGTTAATTAAGATGAATGAGCCAATAGATGAGTGGAAACTGCAAAGAAGCAGTGAGAGAAAGCAAAATAATACGAGCAAACATATATCTATGGGTCAGCACTAGAAATGCATTTTTTAATGACAGATCCAGTCTTGTGTAGAATCTTCTACCACCTGGACATGGAGGCAGCCATGTGGCTGGCTGGCGGCCACATGGGAAGCTAAGTAGATGGTAAACCTGGATGTCCACTATGGAGAATTCATCTAGCGGTCCCAGAGGTGTCATTCTACCAGCACAGACAAGCCGGTGGAGGTCTGTGCTCTTTCCCAGCGCTGAGCAATCTCTCTATGGCACAGGATGGGTGTCACGGACCCAGGGGCCCTGATCTTCCCGGTCCCTCAGTGACCATTAGCTGGCTGGACTGCCAAGAATTCCCAGTCCTGGACATTCAGCAAATTCCCTTTTCATGTCTCTCTTCCCTCTTTGATCTTGGAGTCCCCCTCGAGTCCTGTGACATATTTCCCCATCTGTTCACGCAGATGGCGCTATCCAGAGAAGTCAGAAGTCTGGTGTCCCCAAATCCCTCTTGAATCAGTTGGTTTCTCTTTAGCACTGAGCAGTGGGGGAAAGAAATGAGGAACTGGAAGGCGCACACTGGAGCACAGAAAATTCATAGCTCCTATGAGGAACACATTTATATTGAGGGTCTGGTGTGGAGTGAGTGCTGGCTGCCCTGGGAAGATTTTATCATGACATGATCCTGAACCAAACTATGTGGGTGACAGCGCCTGGAACACAGACCCAAGCCGCCTTCTCCCCTCCCCTCCCCACCCCTCTTCCTACCTCCCACCTCGCAGGTGCAGGCCGCAAGCAACCATTTCTTACAAACTTGGCACTGAGTCTTTTGCAGCCTCTACCCCTGCCTATAGAAACAGAAACCTTATAAGAACAAAATAGTTTTGGGAAATCATACAAGGCTGTCACTGAACAATAGTCATTTGATGTGACATGATTTTACAACCATATACAAGATGAAATTGAGCCAAGCATTCCACTTAGGATAAAGAAAAACAAAACAAAAACAGGGGCCTGATCATCTATTGAAAAGAATAACATCACCAAGAAAGGAAAAGTGACCCAGAAAGACAGCCTCTTCCTTAATTAAGATGACTGAGATTGTTGAAATAAAATACACACGAAACCTATCCAGTTGACACAGACTACACTGGGGTGATTTCAGAATCTTAAATTTCCTCAAAATGATAATCCACATGACACGCTTCCCCACCTATCCAAGAGATGAATGTATCCAAGAGATGAATGCCCCTATTTCACAGGTTATTCTTGAAATGTCAATATTATACATTGGTAGAGAAAAACATTTTAAGCATTTCCAGACCCCTAACATAACCTAGCAGATAGGAACATTCCGCTTTTGGATAACTAAAGAAAGCTGTGTTCAGAGCTTGGTCTTCAGAGTGAAACAATGTTTTTTGCATGTCTGTGATTTAGGATAAGCTCATGTTCACTGCTGTGTTGACTTTGTTCTCTGTTCTTTCAGTGCATAACCTCACCCAGCCCCTGGTCATCCATGCTGTGGACATAGATTTTTTTCCTCTTGTAGAGCAACTCCATCTACCATCAGTGA
Source organism: Solenodon paradoxus (assembly GCA_004363575.1). NCBI lineage: Eukaryota > Metazoa > Chordata > Mammalia > Eulipotyphla > Solenodontidae > Solenodon > Solenodon paradoxus. The sequence goes on along the minus strand of RJWH01005168.1, from coordinate 81,752 downwards.
CATAGGCTTTGACCCATCCCCTTATTGATGAACAGTTGTGTAGAGAGTAACTTAACATGTTAATTACCATGATCACTAATAACACATGGATTAACCCAAGAATGGCATTTGTGCAGCAGTGAAATACACAATCAGTCACATGCTAAACTAGCTAAGAGCCAGTTTTTCTCATTATCACATGATAAGTGTCTTGTACATGGGCATTAAAATGACTGTTGAGTTCCTTACATCTAACTTCTAAAAGAAAATCAAACAGTGATTCCAGCCCAGTAGGATCAAATACTTATGCTTTGGGGAAAATGTTCTCAGCAAATGGAAGTACTTCTCCCCACATCTTGGCATCCCCTTTACTGCCTTCCTGGTTTCCACACAAACCCAGAAAACACACATGCACAGCCATATACACACACAAACACATTCTGAAGTGTAGGTATGATACGGCAAATAACCCAGGCAGACTCCATGCTACGCCAAGAGTCTATTTCTACTCTGCAATCAGTGAGAAGCCATATGAATGCTTAGTTATAAATTATTTGACTATTATGAATAGACCATGCCCCTGAACTCAATCCTGATACATTTTCAGAGCTGTGTGCCTTAAAAGCTTTAACTCTCCTGAGAAAGTGTTCCTTCATTGACTCGTTGTGTGATAGAAGGCTTATATAGGTCACCTAATTCTCTCCATCTTCACATCTCTATCTTTTAAAACAGCACACTGATTGCAAATCATCACGTTAACAAAAGACAGCACTTACCAAGGAGGAACATTTCTAGAGTCAACTGAAATTTTTTTTTGTCACAGTTTGGGAAGCTGAATTAATGACAATTGCGGATTCTGTCTTTATTTTCCAAATGATGTCTTAGGAAATGTTGAAACTGACATCCCTTTAAGTACCACGTCCTTGCTAATATCAGAGTCCTTGCTCAGAAAGAGAAATGCACACAATCAGGCTTTTTCAACTCATTAAAGTGTAATATTGATAATTGGGATCTAAGTGATATCAATTTGATTTTACACTTCTCTTTCTACTTGTAATTTACCTCAGTATGCAAATGTGGTGCTTAAAAACATGAGAGACGACTTTGCCTGAGTGGCCTGCATTGAAACAGAATGAAAAGTCAATTTGAGATAAGCCCTCTGGACCACAGAACCCATTCAACTGATAAACATCAGGTAGTTGAAATGGTCAACTCGAGAGTGCCATGAAGAAATCACAACTATCCATTCATACGTGCATCCAACAGCTCTTTCAAGGACGCTTCTGGGACAGACTGTTTAAGATCTTCTGAGACAGTGTGGGAGTAAACAGAGGTCCCTGCTCTCACGGAGTTCCTATTCCAGTGGAGAGAGAGCAACAAGAATCATGAACAAATGAGAAGCACATTATTTTGAAAAACAGAAGTGCGCTCATGTGAAGAGAAGCAGAAAGGTCGTTCAAAGTGGCATCTCTTAACGCCCTCCCTGTGAGCCTTCTGTCTTGAAGACTGCCGCTTTTCTGATGGCTCTAATTGGAATACTCATTCCTCAATCTTCATTAAAAACATCCCCTTCCAGCACGACCCAGTGGAGTCATGATTGGGCATAGTCCAGACACATCCCAAGGTCCCAGGTTTGCATCCCCAGGTCAGCAGGACAGACCAAGATGAACCACTAAAGAAAATGAATAAAATACTTCTTCTTCCTGTCTCCCTGCCTGCCTGCCCATCTTCATTCCTGCCTGTACCTTTCCTTTAAAAACAAACAAAAACACCCTTCCTCTCTCACCTCCTGAATAGGACTCTACATCTCACCTCTCACTCATCAGAACATTCACCCTGTGTAACTTTCTTCTTAGACTTCATTATCATTTACAAACCTTGAGTTTATCATCAAATATCTTTTATTTTTTAAATATGCTTCCTTCACTAAGCAGAAGCTTCTGGAGGTAGCATATGCCTGGTTTTTCCACTCCTGCATCCTTTATCTCCCACCCAGAGCAGCAAGACTGCAAATGCAAAGTCAGCAGTCAGTCACCTGGATGGGTGGGTGCCTGAGTGAATGAAAGTTTCAGAGATTCGGCTACAATGCTGGACTGTTGCATTAGACATCAATTAGAGCTACCAGTATTTTCGCAAGCTTTCTTCTGAAATTCTACGTGACATTCCAGATATTAGGCAGTCCACAGGGATCACTGCAGTCAGCTGTGAGTCTTAAGAAAATTCTGAGTATGTCTAAGTCACCTCCTGGTCCAGGAACTGGCTCATTTCTCTGCATAAAACCTGTTAACTCTCAAAGGGCATAAACTTTGGAGTCGATAGACTTGACTTCTAGCCCCAGCACTGAGTTAGAGTTGTGCTGTTTTAAGCCAGGTGTTGTCTTTTTAAGCCCCAATTTCATCTGACTTAAAAGTGAAATTAGTATCCACCAGATGGGGGGCTATTTGGGGACTGGAAGATACGACATCGGTTGTACCCAGTTGACTCTATGATTCTCTTGGTGACCACAATCGCAGGTACCATCATCACGGGAGCGACTGTGGATGGGGCACTTACCAAACACCAGCTACTCTGCTCGAGTTGTCTGATTTTATCTTAACTACATCCCTGTGAGCTGAATAACAGCATCATGACTTTCAATTTAGAGATGTCAGGTAACTTAAAATATATGCAAAGCCTGCAAAAGCAAACTCCAGAACTTGACTCTTACTCACGACCCTGTCCTGCCTCTCTTCCTCTCTCCACTTTCTGTCTCCTGCCTCCATTAACCGCCAGGTTTTCAGGCTCAAGTTTCAGAGGTCTCGTTGGTCTTCGTGTCTCCCTGGTACCTGACCTGGGGATGATACACACCCACGAGGTCACGCCCACTGATCATGATGGCAAACAGCAGAACAGGTCGCAGTGAGACACATGCAGCAGCCACAATCAGCAACTACTCCTTCGGCTTAACATGTACCAAGCACGGTGCTAAAGTTTTTATAAGTATTCATTCACTTAATCCTCCCAATAAATCTCCAGGGCAGGTGCTATTCGGCTGTTTTACTGAAGAAGGAGCTGAAGTTTTGAAAGAGGAAGCACAGCTAGTTACCAAGATAGAGGAATAGCTTAAAACCAGACCGCCAGGCTCCAAAGTCACTCTCGGCTAGTGCTACTGCGATGACGTCACACTCAGTGACATCAGATGCGCAGACGCACCTGCGCGCTGATGCCAGAAGCAGCCTGGATCTTCATCTTGGTCTTTTCAGCAGTTTCCCTTAGTCATCAATCTGCTATGCCTTCAGCTTGGAATTAGTCCGTCTTCCTCCAAGGATGTCTGGCCATGTAGCATCCTGCTGCCTCTTATTCTGCCCACAAAAGTGCAGATAATGAGCTGCTCCTGAGAAGTGAAATAACTTGACCAGTTCATAATATGGGGACCGTGAGTGGAGTCATCTGATCTATTATACCCACTTGGTTTCCAAAGAGAAGGCTTGCTTTATTTGTGACCTCCAGAATAAAGGGGTAAAGAAGGTGGGGTGGGGGGGTTAGAAATCTTCCCCTTTACCACCTATTTAGCAATTCGAGTAATTAAATTTTTACTGGAAGTCTCTTAAACATTTTTTGGATGTAATTTCCATAGATTGGGCAATTTCTTATCTCTTCTCCCCCCCCCAATAGAGAATAGGCTGAAAAAAAATACAGCAATGAAATAAATCTGTTTTTCTTGTTCCAGAAAATAAACAGAGATTTATTTCCGTGTATTCTGGAATTTTCTTCAATAGTTGGGTAGAACAAGGTCCTTTTTCAGTTATCTGAAAGGTAGGGGGAAGGCTAAGGACTTGGTATTCTCCCTACATTCTCTTCCAAGATAAGAATGTTGAGTATAGATGCTGAAGTCAGAGAGAATGGGGTTGGTAAGCCCTTGACATCAAAGGGTACAGGCACTTGGGTAGTAACTTGCTGGATCATGAAGAAATCCAACAGAAAAGTCTGTGGACAAGGAAACTTCTAGAGCCTCCAGGAGCCACAGAACCTATGTGGACTCATCTTTATTACTAAGGTTTTGCATCTTTGGCTCATTAAATGGAAACTTAATCTCATCTTATAATTGTTGCTTTTCCCTAGTCTACAACCACCGAAACCTTAATATGGTTGTCTAACTCTGAAATAGAGGAGGATGTCAAAATCCCCATGTTCCGGACTAGGAACTACAGTGCATATTGCTTTTTCTTGGACTTGGATATATAAACAGTGAAACAAAAATAACCTTCTGAGTCTAAGCAATTGCTCAAGAGAAATCCTTTCAAGAATAATGTGTGAAAGGAGGAGTGATGAGATTAAGCTATCCCTAAAGAATATTCTATATGTACTGTGTGTATGGAAATAGTTATGGTTTAGCCAGAAACGAGTGTAAAGGTCCTCACTGCAGAGTCCTGTTTGAGAACGAGAGGGGCACTTGCATCCTCTCAGCAGCATTTACGGAGACCATGGGCGTTAAATCAAATCTCTCCCTGAAACTCGCTAACAAGTTACGTCCCACAAAGCCTGTTTCCTCAACTGTTAAGTAAAAATAATAGCAATCTGATTTACAGGATTATTTAATGAAGGTAATTCAGGCCTTGACATACAAAAAGTATTCAAAACTGGTTCGTACTACTGAATGTGCTCATATATATCTGCTTTTAACAGGTCTATTACAATTGTCTAACACTCAGTCGCGAATGAACTCATCACAAAGCCTATAGAGTGCAACTCCATAGTTTGCCTATCTGCCCAGCAAGTTTCCAGCAAAAGTGACCAACAAAATCCATTGACTTCATAAAACCAGGATGGTGCAAAAGTGACGAGTGAAAATTGTGATTTGGAAAAAAAAAAAAAAAAAGATCTTAACAGTGATGACACCATGTGTTGTTTCAAGCTTTGATTAATGGAGCTCCCCTCTGAATTCCCAAGTCTCTCCATAAGAAAAACTGAAGAAAAGATATACGTGTGCATGTGCATATTTATTTTCACCTATCAATGGAGATATACACATACACACATAGACAATTTCAAGTCACCCATCAGAAAATACATTAAAGTAAAATAGAATGAAGATCGGACTTTCTTTCCTTGCTGACAGTCCCCTTCCTCCCTAGGGGTTGGGGGTGGGGGGTTGGGTGTTCAGCCCTAATTAAATCAGAAACGTAAAACTACTTCCATCTGCATGTGCCATATTCAGGCATGTTGCGTACAGATGCATTTCCCAGCTGATGAATGATGTGTCCTCCATCATGTTTCTCAAAAACAACATCACAAAATCAGGATTGATACTCTCAATAAAAGCTCTGTGATTCTGCTTGACAAAATGCATTCACTCTCTCGATGAAAAGGAAGGAAGTCAATTAGGAGAACTGAGTTAAAAGTTGATCGATGAATGCTTGATAGACAACATTTCAGCGTGGGATGGCTACTCCCTGGGGAAACTTTACGAGTAGAGGAAGAAGGTGAAATTAATAAAACGCTGGCTGTCTAGAGTCATTACAGGCTAACATTATCCTTTGCCATTTTCCCAATGAGAGAGCATCCATAGCAGGAGGTGGTCCAATTGCCTTTTGCTTGCTGCTGGAGCTTTCTTTAAGGATGCAAACCTTTAATCAGAAGTGGTGTATTTCTGATCTAATGTTACATATGGGAGGTGAAGAGACATGGGACGTCAAGAGCTCCCTTCTCATCCCCAAAGGCACACAGCTAGTTTTAGATGGGTCAGTTAGCGATCACTGACCAAGAAAGAAAGCCATTTCTGCCATAACAGTTGATCTGATAAAATTGGCATCAGTACATCTTGAGTCAGTTATTACGCCAATGAGACTACAAATTTCAGCAGCACACTGTAATATTGTAAGTTGGGCCACACACAGCTTTGCCTGCTTGTTTCAGAAATATTGGGAAAATTTAAAATATTAGTCCTGTATTTTTATAGCCACAACCACACATTCCACCTTGTTTATGAAAACCATAAACCACAGCCTATACTGGATAAAGAAACATATTCCAAATATGTCTTATAATGGTGAAAGAATTATGGTAAGGAGGGTTTTACTGACATGGAAAACATATTACTGATTCATTCCCTGACAAAGGAAAAAGAGAACATCACCAAATAATATATAAACATGAATATGTGTTTTTGAAAAACTACCGGAACACTTTTTTTTTTTTGTTTTACAAGAAAAACATCTGCAAAAGTATCAAGCAAGTAAAGGCAGAGGTGGTCTCTGGGTAGCAGAATTAAGAGTCATTTTATTTTCCTAATTTAGCTGAATTTTCTAAATTTTTCATAATTAAGATGTATCATCTCATAATAATTTTTTTTCTTTTCACTGTTGAAAATTTTAACAATGTGATAAAATACTTAATGTAGTAAATAACTTGGCCTAAATAATACGCAGTCCAATTTAGATTGTGATTCTAAATTTTCCTAAAATTTTAAGCACTATGAGCTTCAAAAAAAAAAGATGCCATTAGTTGACATTCAGGTTTTCTTAGTTTTGCTTTCTTAAAGTAATCATGACTTTTTTTTTCAAGGAGATAAACACAATTCACTACAGCACTGACGAATCAAATATTGCTGTGTGTACACTGGGGAGGGACCGAGAAGCATACGTGCCATAAATCAGCAAACCACAGGACTATGGAGCATGGGGGGCTGCACTCAAATTTAGAATCATTCGAATGAGTAATGATAAGAACCACTAATGGTTGTAACACGAGAAAGCAAGTCTCATGAATTCACTGTAACTACTCATGAGCTTTTTGAAATCTAATAAATACCCCCTATTTTAAGTCAATGACAATCTAAATTATATCTATGTAATATTCTTTATGATGTGAACCACAGTTGAAATCTGGTTTTACCCATTTATGCCTTAACTGGGGCATTAGTAGAAATCCTATATTTTCCACACAACTTTTCCTTGACGGGCTATACAAAGGGTTTGATTGGACACATTTTACTTTGGAACAAAATATGTTTATTCTGTTTGAATATCTGCTGTATACATTGGTAGAAAGTCTTCCAGCTGATCAACTGAAAAACCCTTTGTTACCACTCTTCTGCTGAGTTACTCCAAAGACAATATTTGTCCTCACTGCAGGCCACCTCTCTGATAAGAAACTCAAAATAGCAGCATAAAAAGAGGGAAGGTATTGACTTGGTAATCAGCTGAGTCCATAACTGAGCTATCCATCAGTCAGGAGTAAAGAGGAGAATCTATATTTAAGGATTTCATTATTCTTTATTCACAAGCAATATACCTAAGCTTAGAAAAAGCATGATTCATAACTTTTGTTTATTACTTGCGTGGCGCTTTAAACAAGGTTGAGAAAACAGATGAGTGATAAGACATGATAAAGAGAAAACAGAAAAGCTTTGTTGGAGAAAGACAGTGTAAGACTTGATTAAATGGAACCTACTGGGTGCAGAATACCAAAGAGGCTCTGGATGGACTTGGGGCTGTACAGGGCAGCTTTCCAAGGTCACCTGGTCCCTGGCTCTCTACTCGGGCATCCTGCCTCTGACTCTCACTCTGGCAACTGCAATGGCTGGAGACAGACAGTTGTGTCTATGACATGGCTGTGTCCTCAACACTGTTTGACAATCGTTTATGCTCTCCTAGCAGCTCCCTTGCCCATTCTAGGCAGGCCTGGTCAATACCTGTCCCATACTCTTCCACCAACTTGTCCCCTCCCAGTCTTCTAGACAAAGAATCATGAGAGGATCACGATAAGGTAACATTCCATAATATAAAATCACTGCCTTGCTATGTAAAGCTTTCCTTATCCCCAGCTTCTCTTTATCTATCAAGTAAACCTGGTACCCATTTATTTATTCAATATTAACTATCACTGAGCACTTACTACCCACCAATTATGCTATTCCAAACACATAATTTCTATTTCTTGTCTGATATTAGAGTATATTCATTTGTCACTGACTCAGAGAATAATTGGGTTGTGAAAAAAAATAAATAAAGTGGTATCAACTCATTTGTTTCCTCTTTTTTTATATATGAGCAAATTTAAACCTCACAAAGATGCCAGAGGTTCAATAAAAAGTCTGTTACAAAAGTCCACACAAAAACCCAATTTCCACTCTCAAGCTATGTTCTAAGAGGGTTGCTTGGGTCACCCATCGTATTCATCTGTCTATATGTACATGTTGGAACGCTGTCCCTGAGCCAATGAAATAATTACCAGCCTGAAGAGCAACGAAATAAATTAGAGTAAGATGAGAACCTGTGGTGGGGGAAAAATATCCAAGCAAGACAAAGACTGTTAAAACCTAGCCTCTAATAAAAGTACCTAAAACATTTTCCTATTTCTAAATCTCAAACTCTACTTTTGAAATTCCTAAGACCACTTCGCCTTAATGCAAATGTGTCCAGCAGCTGGGTGCTTTCTTTAAAGCTCCTGATGTCCAAACAGCGTACCAGCATAAACAGCGTACCAGCACGAGCAGCTTCAAGGCGCACGCAACCAGAAGCACTGACGGACACACTCTTGCAAGAAGACAATTTCATGAACAGCTTATCAAGGTTTTCACTGGCTGTGATGCCTGTTGATGGTCGTGAATTCCACTGAGCTACACATCCTCAGAGATGAGAGGATTTTCAGACACAGCTACTGAAAGTCTGCATCACACAGAGGGGTCTCTGCTTCTATGAGATCAGAGATACCGTTTCTGGACTGTAGATTTTTAACCTGTGGGTGATATTTCCTAGTTAGAAACCGGAGATTCCTAGTCTTTGGAAACATCACATCTTTTCTTTTTCATATTATATCACGAAAAATGTCAAACTTACAGAAATGTTGAAACAATAACACAATGAACACTTACTTACATACGCTCCCTAACACTAAATGAGCATTAATATTCACATACTATTTTCCTTATCTTAAATATGCTTTAATTCCTTGAAATTTCATGGACGGAAACCCTACAAAAGATGTTTATATAGACCTTCTAAATGATGTCCCCAGCTGTCCCCCACTTCCAGCCAGTCTTTTTGGATCTCAACAGAAGAGCGAAGCCCTTGGCTTATGCCTTGAGCACCATGACATTCAGCCTTGTCCCACCTGATGTCCTGTCAGCTCCTTGATCTCCAAAGCGCTTCCTGGCCCAGATTTCCCTGTCTAGCTCTTTGCTGCTGCCTTTTAATTTGCCATATTCAGACTCATAACCTTTGCGACTACTCAGTGTTTTACAATGACCTTGCCTGGGCCTCAGGATTCCACGCTGTAAAATTCATCCTGTAGTAAACTGGGACTGGCGTGACCTTGAGGACCTGACGTCTTCTCTAGCAGACTCAGGCTGATGTGCATCAGGGTTCTATCTACCAAGAACAAATCTGCATCTCTGCATCTAATGAAACCTGCTTCCATCTAACTTTTCTTTGCCTTCTTTTCATTTTTTCCTGTGTGCTTTCAGGTGATTCGCATTTTTCTTCATTCCCATCTTACCAGTCCCTGAGAGCAGGACAGAATAGTGATGAAGACTGTCTTTTCACTTAAACTACTCTGCTTTCCTACAGAGTAGCATGTAACCCTGTACACAAATTCCTAAGTTCCTGCATGTTAGATGGAAAAAATAATAGTGCTCACTTTTTCACGGTAGGACCAATGGCAACATCGAATGAGATTCAATAAGCTAAGTTCCAAACCAATGACAAGCACATGCTAAGTTTTTTTAATGAGAAATTGTTACTGATATTATTCATTTCTTACTGAGCTGTCAGCGTTAGAGAACGACTAGGTCAGGGCGGGTAAATAGAAGAAGGGCCCAGGCATTGCTGAATCAATGCTGGTGATGGTAATTTTCATTGAATTCATTTCCCTTATTTATTGTAAATGAAACACTTGGGGTTGAGAAGGCACTATGTGGCCTTCATTAAGTTTGCCGCCATAAAACAAATATTCTATGATTGATCAGTAAAAACCGGGATGGGATTTTCATATAATTCTTGTTATCAATTTCAAACTCAGAATTGACAACACAACAAATAGAACGGTCACAATTCATAAGCCTTTCCTGTCCAGAAGTCTTACTGGTCACAGATTCCATGTCAAATGTGTTCAGGAATCTGCTTATTTTGTCAACAGTCCTTGTCTGAAGTGGGGCCAGGAGACAATACCTTCCTTCTGCCGTGAGTTCTGGCTACTGACATGGTGCCCAGTGGGTCTCAAAGATAAGGGGAATGATCTTTTTTGTCTTTTTTGTCTAATTGCTTACTGACAGAAATGAGATACTTATCATCTATATTGACACTGTTTTTTATTCTCTCAATTCTAAAGTGATTCTGATGGATGGCGTTCCTGCCACCTAACTTTGCATGGATGTACTCATATCACCGACAGCCTTAACTGAGCTTATTTACTCAACAGGTCCAGATGCTTTGTCAGTGCAGAGTATACAAAGGAGAACATGACCTGTTCTTTGTCCTAAAGATGGCCATCCCAGGGACACGGGAAGTCCCAGGTAATTTCTGCATATCGCAACCAAGATTGCATGCCTTGAAGCTCTGGGTCTGGGACTCGGCCAAAACTCCCCTCTTGCCATTCCTTCCCCCTCACCCGGTGCTGGGGTAACTTATTTCTGTGCCTCCTTCCAATTTCTTCAGGGTTCAACCTTCTTCTCTCTGTGCCTCACTCTTCAAAAAACATAAACTATAACTTCTTCTCATCCCCCATCTTCTCCACTGCCCACAGGGCTTCCCTGTCTTGTGCCATCACATGTTTTTCTGTTGGTGCCAATGTTCTGCTAACACAATTCTCTCCATGAGTATTTCAGAGTCCATCGCTTTGGTGGCATCTTTTCAGACTGTCAGTCAACTTATTTTCTCTCTCCTGTTTCCCTATTTACTAAGCGTGGAGGTGAGCGGTCCCTGTGTCTTATTTATCTCTTTACCTCCAGGGCATGACACAGAGTCCCTCTCTGTCGTACCTTTTTCTCCTTCCCTCAAGAATTCAGATGTCCATTTTCTCTACAAACATGAACAACAAACAAGAAGAGAGATGAGAAGTTTATAAGGAGCTAAGACAATGCACCAACTCAAAAACAATGAATATATCAGATAATGAAAATATCTGCTACATAAACATATGCGTATATAATATATATACGCATATATACACATATATATAAACAGATATATAATATCCTGTGTAATGAAGTATCCCGGTGTAGTAAGAGTTTTGTCTCTGAACTTGGAACGAAGCTCAGATCCCATCTTCACAGTTTACATTGTTTGTGATCTTAGGCAAGCTGCATCAGTCTCATTTTTCATTTGAAAATGAAGAATGTCTGAAGAGACATGTCTCCACAGAAGACATGCAGATGCCAACAGGCCCGTGAAAAGATGGTCATCATCTCTTAGTATTAGGGAAATGCAAATCAAAACCATGGTGAGATGTCACCTCACACCTGTAAGAGTGACTCGTGGCAAAAAAAAACAAGAAACAAGTGTTGGGAGGATGTGGACAGAAGGGAGCCCTTGTACGGGTTGGTGGGAATGTAAATTGGTGTAGCCGCTGTGGAAAAAAGCATGGCGAGTCTTCCTTTTCTTTTTATTTAAGAAAACAAGAATAGAGGTACCACATGATGCAGTTATCACGCTTCTGGGTATTTATCAAGTGAATACAAAATCACTAAGTTAAAGATAGATGTCCACACTCATGTTCATTGTAGCACAATCCAAATATTCAAAGAGGGAAACAACCTCAACACCCGTCAACAAATGGTTGGACAGAGAAGATGTGGTCCATATACTCAGTGGAATATACCACAGAATGCTACAAACACATGAAATCTTGCCATGTCAATAAGGATGAACCTAAAGGAGATTGTGCTAAGTGAAATAAGATTGATAAGCACTCACGTGTGGAAGATAAAGAAGCAAAACAAACAAACCGAAAAAAAAAAAAAAGAGCAAACCAATTCCTAGACTACAAGAATAAAATGGCAGTTTCCAAAAAGGACAGGAAAGAGGCGGCTAAAGTGAGTAAATGATGAAGGATGGATGCCAGACTTTTTACAGTATTCACAATGGAGTATCTACAGATGTCCAACTACAATGCTGTGTATCTGAAAGATATACAGTATTACAAACCAATGTGACCAATATTTTTTGAAAGAAAGAAAAAAGAGTTCATAATACCATCTAACTTAGGAGGTTGCCATAAGGATTAACTAGAACAATTCAGGGAAAGCATTTAGCTCAATGTCTGACCCTAACAAGTTTCAATCAATGAATATGCTTATTATGATCATCATGATGATGACAAGTTCACCCCGTATTTCTGTAAAATTCAATAGATCAGACACAATTGAAAACTTCAGGATATAGAGTGTCTCCCGCTAGGATGCAGAGGACTCCTTTCTGCTAGAATGCTGTCAGAGTAAGATAATCTTTTCTCCTTTCTCCTGCTCCTCCTTGGGAAATCATCTATCACCTCTAATTCAGAAGGGACTGTCAAAGAAGCAATTGTCTGATTTTACATTTCATTCTCACCCCAAAGCCGAGCACCACAATTGTTTTCTGACATCAAGGTACATTGAACCATGGAAATTCGTGATAGAGAAACAGGTCATGACTTTATTTCTTAGCAAGTCTGATGGCTCCCTGGAGGGGGAAAGGGCACAGAAATCCCAAAAGTCAGAAGACCTGCTCCAGGCCAGGAAGTTGGGCCCCCAATGAAACAGAACAATCTGTCATTTTCATTACCTTTTTTTTCCCCCCCGTTTTAAAGAAACACTCTGTCTCAGAGATTTTGATACTATTGATCCCTACTCCCTGAAAGAAAGCAGCTTTGGATCAGCAGCTGATTTGAGAAGCTCATTCGGGAGCAAATCAAACAGAGCAAAACAAAGCAATGTGGTCCGAGCTGAGGCTGAGCCCCTCTGCGGCCACGCGACCTGAGTTGTGGCGGAGAGGTCAAAGGCTTCTCCACAGAACGGGAGGAGGAGGCGGGAACTCTGCCCCACACTTCCCTCCAGGGACAAGTGAGAAGGCTCTCATTCAAGACAAGCGCAATTTTAAAATGGACACTACAGACCTGAGGCCGTACAGGACCGTCCCATCCGGGTGCAGGCGGATCATGCGATTTTTGACGGTCACTCCATGCACAAAGGACTTCTTATCGTTCAGGAAGTAGGTGTCGGGCACCCAGAGCTGGTCAGCCACTCTGTTGTCCAGAGTCAGGTTTAGAGGTATCACGTTATAAGACAGCCTCTTGTCTCTCCAGGCTTGCTGAAAGTACATTGTCAAGGTATAGTCCTGTGAATGGGAGAAGAAAACAGGGTGATCTTGTGCCCAAAGGGACCTGGGAGAGCGGCAAACACTTCAGCACTGCTAAGAAGAGCAACTGTACAGTCCCACCTACACATGTATACTATTCACATGCAAGTAAGTATTCATTTGCTAAACCCTTTCTTACTAAGCACCTACTGTCTTCTTCACCACAGTGGACTCTGGAAATGGAGAAATGAGAGCAAAATGAAATTTTCCTTGTGAAATTAATTATATATGACCTTGTGTAAGTCTTTATGTAGTCATTATCCAGTCTCCAGGAAGAAAGGTAGTAGGGAGCAGTTACTTAATAACTGATTTATCTTCCCCAAAGTGGGACAGACAGAATTGTTTTCAGGTGGGACAAACAATATTTTGAAAAGTAGTTATAGTCTTTGTTTTTAAGTGAACTAAAATAATAGCTAGCATCTATAACCTAATATCTTATTCATGCATTCATTCATTTACCCAACCAAATATTTGATAGGTATCTGGTCCATGACAGGTACTATGAAGATACTGGGATAAAAGTGATACAGAAAGCAGATCACAGGCCTGCTTTCAGGGAATCTGATAAACAAAGCACTGCCACGAATGAAGTCGTTTCCAACAATGCTATATCCTAGGAAGAAAATACAGGAAGGTGGAAAATCTTCAGCAGGAATCAGGAAGAAAAGTCTCTCTAAGCACTTGCTCTTTGTGCTGGAATCAGACACGAAGTCCAAGCCACTGGCTCTCAGAGGGACACTCCAGAAAGAAGCCCGCAAAGGCCCTCAGGTCGGAAAGAGCTTGTCGTGTGGGACGGACAGAACAGACGACAGTGCAGCAGAGCCCAAAGATTCAAAGACGAGTGATAACAGAACAGTCTGCACCTGCCTCACGCGCTTCACAGATTAGCAAGGTATAAACAGGTACAAGTTTGCTAACAAAGAGCTTAATTTATCACAGTTGCAATTGTAAGACTTCACCTATGAGACTCCTAATCGGTCTAAACAAGGTGGGCTTCTCCGGGGAGGGACCATGGACACCAACTTAGGTGGCTTCTCAGTTACTTAATAATATAAGTTCAATCAGTATTTCTGAGAATTTGAATGCCCGGGTGATGGATCAACAGACTAAGCTCTTAGCTTTTGGGAAACGGTGTTTTAAAGTGAGCCCTGGTCTTGGGGTTCCAGTTCAAGAACTTCTCAGCTGAATCTAGGATGCAAATCTATACAACTTTTTCTTTTGCTTCAGTTCCATTAAGTATAAATGGGGCTTTTAATACATGCCTGCTCTAACCAGCAGATTATTATGAGAATTAAACATATAACTCAAATGCAATTAGTAAACTACAAAAGGCCATACATTATGAATAAGGCATTTACATATATATTGTGACATATTTTATCCATTAGAGGCCTATGGCTACAATATGATTGCTCTCTCACCCTCATTTGAATGACTAAATGAAGGACTAAATATTCATTTGAAAAGGATAATTACAATTCTATTTTAAAATCAGTTTGCAATGCCCTACTTGAGGGCTTTTTAAACAATTAGGATCATGTATTAATCATCTCTGAAACCTAAGAGTTTCGTACAGTCCTGGGGTCTAAACAGCAAATGAATGAATACCCAATAATGTGTGCTTATGGGAATTCTGCAGCTATCTGCAAACTTTTGTGGGTTACAGTATCCTTCAATCTCCATGAAATCTGTGCGTTTTCCCCACCTTTACTGAGACTTCTAGCCCCGAAGCAGGTTATGTAATTTTTGAATATGGTTTCTAAGATATAATCTGCTAAAAACATGGAGCAGTTTTCACTGGAAACACGCAACCCCACTGCAAAGGAATCAAATATTTTCTGTCATTCCAGAGACACACACATTTTAATCTCGGTCAGAATCAATGTCGGAATGTCCTCTGAATGATAAGTATACAACCAAACGTCTATTCTAACAAAAAAGATATTAATATCCTAAAGGTAGAGGCAAAGCATTACAGGTGAAATTTACTTTAGGAGAATATTTTATTCAGTGCCATGAATTTCTCTGTAACACTGGGCTTTAGTAAAGAATTAGCTGCAGGA
The DNA here is from genome assembly GCA_004363575.1 of Solenodon paradoxus. Classification (NCBI taxonomy): domain Eukaryota; kingdom Metazoa; phylum Chordata; class Mammalia; order Eulipotyphla; family Solenodontidae; genus Solenodon; species Solenodon paradoxus. The sequence goes on along the minus strand of RJWH01005168.1, from coordinate 66,400 downwards.
TCTCTAGAACAGCATCTTGTTTATAATAAAAGCAACCTGAGACTCATGAATTATATAACTGGAAAACAGAAAAAGACCAGCTACATTTTTTTTTTGCATATGTTCATGTTACAAATAGCCTAAAAAATAGGATATAAATAAAACTGGCAATGCATGTGCTGCTTGAGAGAACACATGTAAATACTGATTACTATTTCTACTGGAATGAGAAACTAAGATTTTTTGATAATATGCCCTCTTGAGATAAGACTTTGGATGGGTGCTGGAGTTTATAAGTCAGCCTGGGTATGTCTGGACACAGAAAATTATATTCCTCTTTAAGCTAAATAAACAGTAATATTGTTGAGCACCTCTTATCATACACACATACACACACACACACACATGATAATTCCTGTTATTTGTCAGCAAGGCAGAGCTTGCTAAGAAATGCTTCGAGACATATCCTGGTAATTCTGCTAATTGTCAAGTCAATTTTCATTTCACTTATTTTTAAATGGCACATCATGACACTGTCAAGAAAGGAAGACGCTCCTAAAGGAAAATATATGTCACTGGACATAAAAGGAAAGGATGGTTCTCTATGCCACCCTCTCTCCTAGGCCCCCATCCACACCAGATAAATCCTCAACACTTTCCTGTGGAAAGCATAGCCTTTATGGTTCACAACCCCACCTTTGGGAAACTAGCTCACAACTGCTTTATTTGAACTGAAAAAAGAAGTTCAAGGAAACACTTGTGGGTGCCTCAGAATCCACCGCAAGTAGGATGAGATAAACAGAACCATAATGAAACGGCGCTCCCTGTCAATCTAGATGGATGACGCTACAGTCCATCTCTCCCACTAACTACAAATACACACCCTTTCAAGCATAAAAGGGGAACTATCTAAGGACTATGCAAAATTTGAAAAAGGCTTAAGCAGAATGGAGAAGGATGTAAAAAGTGAAGAAAGACTATTACATACCAGCAAACACAGGCAAAAGTGTAAATAGATGGAGAGACAGACCATCTTCCTGGAATCAAGAAGAATATTGACTAGATGACATATTACTAATATTTCATATATCACCTTTTTAAAAATAAGACTGCAAAACCATATGCACAATACAATCCCACCTTGAAATTTATGGATATATACTGGGGAAAACATACCTAAAACAAGTACAAATATTGACATGGTATCTTGGTATAGGGAATGACAAGTGGTTTTTCAATTCTTTTTGTTAATATCCATGTTATGTGTTTTATGAATATAAATTATGTCTGTAATGAAAACAATGTAAACAAATGGTTCCTTGCTGATGTAAACTATAGAATATACTTGGTGCACCCTGATGGCTCAAGTGTTAAGTAAGCCACTGCCTGGGGCACAGTCCACATGCATCCACAGGACCAGGGTTTGTGACCTGGGTTTGGAGTGAACAACTGCAATGAACAGCTAAATAAAAATGCTCCTTTCTCCTCTTTCTTCCTTCCTGCCTGCTGCCTGTCTGCTTTCAGTCCTGTCCTCCTTCCTTGTAAAAACAAACAAAATCTCCCATCACAAATGCCTTTATTTTCTGCATAGTTTGGAGCTTAGTTTAAAGGAAAAGGAAATATAGTCACAAATAAATGAGAAATTCTTGGGTCTTAGGCTTAACAAAACACACGTGTCCTTTGTTTCAAATAATAATTTTCCTTTTCCAGCAAAGTTCACATTTAAGCCATAATTAATAAGTGAAAATTCACCTCTATTTTCCTCCTAAACACCAAAAGAGGAGATCCCTGGACTTTTCTCTGGCATCAACATCAGTCTTCTTCCTCCTCACTATTAGGAAATTTCATCTACTGGCCTGTGGAGGTCGGAGACCATATCATCACTTCTTTGCAAAGTGATCCAAACATCTTGCCCCATAACTGATCATGAACATGGATTGACAGACATGCTAAAGCCTAACTAACCACGATTCCTGAAGCCCCTCCCTGGAGTGATTTGCTCTCCACACCAAGGGCATTTGACAGTGAGCTGGCATTCTGGCATTTCCCACACAACGCAAATTCCCTGAGAGCTACTGATTTTTCCTTATTTTCCATACCTTCTCTAATTCTACTAGCAAAGTCTCCAGAAATGGGATGCAGATTTCTAAAGGACATGTTTATCAATGCAAAAAAACCCAAAAAAAAACACAGAGAAAAGAGCAATCACTCTCATAAAGCCCTTTCCACATTCATAGGTCTTCAGCATGTTCACTGTCTTCCACACCTGAGCCCACAAATCGCTGATCCAATTAGAGGTCATGGAAATATTTAAACATTGTCAGTCTCCTAAACTAGAACGTAATGGAGTAGAACTCGGTGCCACCTTCAGAGATGCCATCAATTACATCAGCTACAGATGTTCAATTACAGCGTGTTCCAAGAAGCACAGGGCAGCAGCGCTGGCTGATAGCTGGGGACACATTCAGGATGGAAGAGCTGCAGCTAAGATCGCCAATAAGGCAAACGCTATTTCAGAGGTGACTGGCTATTCTCTTGCATGGGAAGCTAAAGTGGTCATGGTCAAGGCAATGAGATTTCTCACTACTTTGCGTCATTCATTTTGCATTCTATTACAGTCTTACCTTCTCAGTGATAATGGGATTAGTTCTAAAGCTGGGCAAAAATTCCAGACAGTATAACTGTCCCTTATCTTAACAGGGGATTCAGTGCACCTTGCAATAATCAACGATGAAAATATATTTTGGGAGCGTACTAGTGGCTTAATGGCTAAGTCTGTCAAATGCAGCCCACAGACCCCGCAAGGACCCAGGTTCATGTGCCAAGGCTGCAGGGAATGACCAAGATGAACAGCTAAATGAAATAAATAAAAATTCTTCTATTTTTCTCTCTCTTCCTGCCTGCCTGCCTCTGTTTTTCTTCATTCCTAGCTATACGTTTCCTTAAAACCTACATATATACATTTTACACACACACACTTTGGCACACCCAGCTGGCTCAGGCAGACCATGTAAAGTCCAAAGATCCTGCTTGACAACCCAGAGCAGGGGCAAAAATAAACAACAAAAAATCCCACTTTGCATATATGATTCATTCCCTATTATCTTGAGCTTTTTTTTAAAAAAAATAACTTTCAGTTATTTCAGTGTTTTAGAATATTTTGTCATCAAATTAATCTTCCCCTATTATAATAGCTAAGATTGGCCTTTGAAAATACTTTATATTCATTATCAATTTGGTCATCACAATAGCCCTCTAAGTTATGTACTGGATGAACCGCTTACCAACTGCTGTGAGGTTTTGGGTGTATTGCCTCAGTAGCCTGAGACATCATGCTCTATAAAACAAGGATATGGTAGCTCTTATCAGTAAATAAGTTCACTCAAGGAAAATAAGTGGTAGCATGCTTGGATCAGATGAAGTGTTCTACAGAAAGGTCAGCGACTTTTCCAATATGAGTCAATAATTTTCTAAATCATGACTTGGCTAGGGTGCTCACTGATCAAGAAGCCCATGTTCTTTGTATTATTTTAAGCTGCTTCTTAAACACCCACTACACTACCAATTTTGCTTTTGACCATAATTTCCTAACATTGCTAATTTACCTTTATCTCCCACCAAAAGTGAAGGGAAAATCAATCTATTTATCCATCCATCGATCAATTCATCTATCAATTAATCTATCCATCATCTACCTATTATCTACCTTCTATCTTTCATCCATCCATCCACTCATACATTCATTCATCATCTAGCCATCTTCATTCTATCCATTCATCCATCCATCCATCCATACGTATATCTTTCATCCATTCATCCACTCATCTATTCATGCATCATCTATCTATCCATCCTCGTTCTATCTATCCATCCATCCAATCATCCATCTTTCATCATCTATCCACTATCCATCATCCATCCATTCACTGAACCAATCATCCACCATCTATTATATATCTACTATCATCCATACATTCATCCAACATCTATCTATCCATCATCATTCTTTCTGTCTATCACACACAGTCACATACAGTAGAAAAAAATAGAACAATTTGGACATATATAAAATAAATTATTTCTTGGACATAAAAGGTGAAGACTGATCTCAGAATTCTCTGTGATTTGAACACTGAAGTTGTGCATACATGCATATATTCCTGAATACACAGAGACCCAATTTTTCATAAAATGTGATTACATCCACTCACATTGATTCTGTACTGCCCCTTGACTTGGGGAGACCTTACTAGGAGAAGCTCAAAGCCACCAGAGAAGCTCTAAGGCACTACCTGCGGAAATGTAGTTTCAAAAACAATTTAATTGGAAAAATATCTCCAGCGGACAAAAACACATTCAGCTTATATTCACAAGCATTTTCAAAAAACTGTCGGCAAGATGGTGGAAATGATTATTTAACTCTTAGATTGAATCAAATACATTTCACTTTTTTGTGATTAAAAATATCTAAATTTAAGAAATTTTATATGGTTCAAATGAGATACTTAAATAGTAAAATAAGGGTAAAGGTTTCAAATCTATTTGACTACAATGCATAATTTCAGATTCAATTCCTGAAACACATACTATTTTATAAGCAATAGTCAATATTACCTCAATAAAAATAATTTCAGAATAATTAGTAACATATGTCCATGCATAGTGATTTTGATCAATAAAAGGGTTAATATTTTTATAACTGAGATGATTAATTGGTTTAGAAATCTGCGTTTAGAATAATAGGGAAGCATACTAAATTCTCACACTGTTACACTTGCTTCACTGTAGCAGCAATATCGAAGCTTTGTAGATGGTCTTTCTTTTCCTTTAATGCAACCACAGAGAAACTCAGCAGAGCTTTCAAAATATGACAATGGCCACTGAGATAGCAGAAATATTACAAAATACTGGAAGGCAAATATTAGGCCAGGATTCTAGCTAAGGAAATGAGTAGATAAAAGAGGATACGTTCTCTGAATACAAAAACACCCCTAAAACTTTCTTCTTCCCAAAAGCACAGGAATAAAAATTAAAGACTCTGACAACAAGCTGTCATTTGGACTGAAGGAAAAAAACAGGACTCTGAGCTCACTTAACATTGATACTAAATGTAGCTGTCTAATCTGCAGGATTCTTAACAAAAGGAGTCCACTGCCTCTCCCTTACTGCCCCCTCTTACATCATACTGATACATTTTTATCATTTATAGAAAATAGCATTTGAATACCCTCCGTCACTGTTAGCCTCTGCAGGTGCTGCAGCCAAGTGACCGCACATTGTTGACGGAGTCGTTGAATCCAGTGAAATGCACTCTGCGTCCCAGACGGACTGGGAACTGGTAACTGGGATAAGGGCTGGGCACATCGGGACCAGGACAACTAAGTCCCTGCTTGGCCCAAAACATTAGTGGGGTAGGAGAGAAACACTATCATCAAGTCTTTCTGAGGTGTGCAAACAAGAAAAAGTACCAAGAATGCTGAGCAACAGGTGGAAAAAGGCCGTCGTTATCTAAGAAGGCGCCTGTGAGCAGAGGTGCTGAACAGAGCGCCTAAGGAATAGGGAAAAACAGCCATGTCTAAAGAAAGTGCAGCCCCAGTAATGGCCATTCCCAAGGCTCTGGGGCAGGAATGCTTACGGGGCAAGAGCAGCGGGGAAGGGGATCAGGGTGAGGCAAGTTAAAGCGTTTGCAGAGTATTTGCATTTCCTTCTCAAGTGTGGAAAAGACCTAAATAAAGACTTGCTTATAAAGTTCTGATGGTACAACAGGAACTCATTTAACACTACTGAACCATATATTTAATAAAGGTCTTTGAGAGCCAGTTATTAGCTCAGGTGCCACCTGTGGAAAATGAAGAAGCATTTTTGCAAAGCAATACTCACTTGTCTTTTAATTCTGGATTTCTAGAGAGTTAGCAAAACCTTCCTCTTTTTTTTTTTTTTCTTTTCTTTTCATGAAACATTGTTATGAAATTGAAGCAGACTGACTTAGGCTTTCCCTCTCCTTTTGCACAAATGTGTTGAGTAAAAGACCTGAATCATATCACAAAGTCTCTGTTGCCACAGGGCGCAGAGACTGATTTCATCAAATGGATCAGTAAAAATTAACTTGGGCTAAAGATCCCATCTAAAAACTCGAGCAACTCCTGGAGGAAAACGGCATTCATGGCTCTCTGACTTGCTACCATTATTTTTAAAAACTCCCCTTGAATAATTACATACATCTCCGTAGTGTTTTCAGTGCATCGAGCCATCACTGAGCTAGACGACTACTCTCCCCAGACGGGGTAGATCTGATGATGGTCTCAAAAGTGATCTTTGAAATCTGTGCCATTAAGTCTCAAGAATCCACATTTTGCCCACAGCACCCTGGCCAGCCGTACACATTAAGCACAACAAAATGAAATTATTGACATGCTACTTCTTCTGTGTTCTCCCCCACCTTGAGTAGCCTGAAATGGTTCATTAATGTACTGGTTACAAAAGAATAACTTTGTCAAAGATTGCGGGGAGAGAGGAATACACAAACAATATCCCACAGGTTTTCCTGAGCTTTTCCATGGTGACTACATCAGCTGTGTCCTTCTTGCAAATAAATGTGCCTTTTCTTAGTTATACCCGGGCATCCATAGAGCCCTTCTGACTTATCTGGCTATTTTCCCCTTAAATTCTAAGCAGTGATTTTTAGGAAAAAAATGAAAAGTATGAGAAATTGACCAACAGGAAGTGCTAGGGAGACCCTTCTCGATAATTTAGAGGCTTCTTTTTGCTCTGCTCAGCATGGGTGGGTTTGTCCTCTTTGAAGTAGAAGCCGCTGAAGAGATCTGACAGTATTCAAAAGAAAGGACGTTTAAAAGTAAGTACATATCACGGCTTTCAGACTTTTGACAAGCTTGTAGAAGCTGAGAAGAAGGCCAATCTGCAGGCCCAGGCCTCGTCAAGGCTTCTAAGAGAATACCGATGGGCTCAGATGAAAAGGAAATGCATAGGATTGCTTGAGGCAAAACCAATTAAAACTAATTTTTTGAGGCCCCAGCAGCATTGGGCACAGAGCCATACCCTGCTTCTGTCTGCACTGGGTTCGCTTCACTTCCACGAAAAAGTCACAACAGGCCAGAGGGTCTGGAATGAAGTGGCAGGTCCTTCGTGAGTGTGGCACACCCAGCCCAGAGCTGCTTTCTGCAGGAGCAGTCAGCACCTGACCCTCTTCAAACTGCAACTCTGCCGCTCTGCTCGGTGGGTGGACCTGCAGCAGCTCAGCAGCTGTTCAAAATCATCTTTATTTATGCATCTGCTGCACCATCAAATCGATGATAGAAAATCTGAACACTATGTAAAAATAGGAAGAAAACAGTAAATAGCTGAAAAATAGTACCTTGGAGAGCAAGCATCAACACAGGGCCTGGCCTGTAGGAAACAGTCTTCAGTGCAGCGCTCTCGGTATTACCGATTTAAGATCCTGCCCTCAGAGCGGAATGGCACACATGCGCATGAGCACGCACACACGTGGCTTTGTAATGTATTTTATAAAGCCAGTCCTGAACCTCCCCCCCAGCCCTCCTGACCCCTCTCTCGTCGTCTTTCTGAGGTCATCCAATGGCGGTACCGTGCGACCCTGGGGACTGGTTGAGTCCCAACATGAAAAGAACTTGAGTCCCCATGTTACAGCAGAGGGAAGCCCCCAGGGTGAAGGCACAGTTTCACTGGCCTGGTCACTGAGTGGGGAATGTGATTCCCCTGTCCCCTCCCTGCACCAGTGGGTGGTCGCAAGGGCTGGGGGAGCCTAAGGCCTCAGAGCAAAATCACTCAGCCTTATGTTTATCTCCTGAGCTCATGGGTGATGCAGAAGGCAGCTTCAGTGATGCACAAAGTTCCAGAGCAGTCTCCAACGAGAGGATCCCACCTTCTCTGCAGGCCAGAGCGAGAATGAGGCCCATGTCACAGGGCTCCGGTGCAGACTAGAGCGCGTGTGAGCCCCTCAGGTTTACTGCTGGTGGTTCTCTCTGAGCACCCAGATCAAACCAAAGACTCTTAATACTATGGCTATTTTTTTCTTGTATCCACTAAAAAAATTACTCTGTATTTCTTCAGATTTTGTACCTTACTAACTTCTCAAGAGGAATTGAGTTGACTGATTAAAAAGACCTGTTAACCAGGGACCTGTGTTGAAGGAAAGTAGATACACAGGAAATGTAAACTTCACCTATGCTAGCCATTAGTTCACTGCATAGAACTTAAAAAGTGGTACTTTTATCCATTAAGAAATGCATGAAAGTTGAAAGCACACTTAAAATGCCTACTGAACTACAGGGCAGTCAACCTGGGGTTTGAAATCTACAGTAAATTCATCCTATCATTCTTGCCTAAACAAAGATACATGGCAAATGAAAATCAAATATGAAACAATATACATATTTAGTAACATAAATACACATATATTTAACAACATATCACTTAGTCAAATACCTGGTTACCTCGCAGGTAGGAGGTCCTATGGCAACTGCATCCTACAGGCCAGTTTTCGAGTGAAGTATTTCATATACTACATCTAGTTTTTTCTGGAAACATAGATTAGAGTAAATAGGTAAGAGTGGAATCAGACATTAAATATGGTCACATGAATAAAGGCAAAGCCAGGCAAACGTTAAAGGTTAATATACATAAAGGCCTTGGCACAAAACAGGTCTCAACATATAATCACATTGTCACTTTCAGCATTTTCTCCGTAGTAAGTGTCCTTCTAATCTTCACCTTACTTCTAAGGAGAAAAGAAATGGCCAGAGATGTATCAGGGCCCTGCAGTAAACTGGGCTAGCTGTTCCTAATATCAGAAGAGATTTCTGACTTCCCTAAAGCAAAAGCATAAACAGCGATTTAAAAGCCTGTTATCCAAGTCTACACATGGCACAAATAATCACGTATCATAGGCCTGCTTCCTCAACCCTTTTTCTGCAAAGAGGAATAGTATCTTAGCTCACCCACAGCAGAAGCATGCTAAGAACACACAATTCAGTCCATCCTGAGATGTGGTATTCATCCCAGTTAACTTTACTCCAGTCGAGGAACTTTCATGATCAAAAGGTGATAAGTCCCATAAGAAAAGGTCCTGCTCATTTGAGGGAGTTGTCCATGTACTTTCAACACTTAATACCAAACCAAATTGTCAGCATCTTAGCTAGAGTGACTCAGCCCAAGGAAATAATTCTCCTTGTCAAGACTCCAGGGTAAATGATCTAGAAACAGCCGATGGTCCTGAAAACCTAAGTCCTCAAAGGGACCCCTGTTCTTAGAACCCTCCAGTTTGGAGTCTAGTCTTCTAAATGGAGAGAAAACTAACATCTTGAAATCCTGCCCAGGACACAGAATCATCAAAGGATCGGGTGGAGAGAGGCCCCAAGGTCTCACACCCCTCTCTCTACCTTATAGTTCCTCCCTTATCATGAACGGAATGTTTTTGTAGCTTTCAAACATTCTCAGAGGGGACATCCTGGTGGCCTAACAGTTTAGCACACCTGGGCTCAGTCTACATCCAGATCAAGACCTGGGACCAGGGGAGAAACCAGGATGAACAATTAAATAAAATAAATAAAACACTTCTTCCTCTTCTCTTCTTGCCTGCCTGCCTACTGATACTCATTCCTGCCTGCACCTTTCTTTGAGACAAACAAAAGCAAGAAACTTGTCAGGAATATGGGTATACAGATGGCAAGAAAGGAATGTCTTTTACAAAGTATGTATGTGTGCCTTGGTTTTACAGGTTCAGAAAATGAAACTATATGCTTTTGACACAAGGAGACCTGTCAGAGCTGCCCTGCTCAGCCCACGGGGCTCATGGTCCTGTCTTCTCTTGGTTCCGTGTAATTGACTTGGCTTCTGACTTGGAAAGAAGTTACAATGACTCTGTAGCAAGACAGTTACTGTAACCATTGTCAACCTCCAACATTACACCTTATCACCTGAATCTTTTCTCCACAGCATCTCCAAGGCTGCGCCACCGCAGAAAGGACCGTCTTTTTGTGTGTTAACACGGAGGCTGAGTGCCTCCTCTACATAAGCTGGACTGTGTAACTGGCAAATCTCTCGAGATCACAGTAACTTTCTTCAAGATAGTGTTCACCCATATTCTAGTCTTTAAAAGGTGGTGTGTCCTGGAGTCATCAATCATGTCACTTGCTTTAAAACACATACTTTATATATCTGTATCTGAAAAGTATTGAGAGATAACCCCTCTGACACTCAAGCCCACTGAAATCTGTCTCTCAGCATAGAAGTGGGAGAAGACTGCCTTATCTTGCATTGGCTATTGAGTCCGATGTTTAATTCTGGCTTTGAAAACTAGACAACTATTCTCTTTGCCATTCATATCACTAGACTTCCATAGAGTATTTGCTACTTGTCTGTGCTAGTGATTTTCACAAATATCAACCATCTAATCAAAATATGTTCTCCAAAACAATGATTCCACTAAGATGCTTCTCAGGAAAAGTATTCCATGCTCAAATGTGTTAGGAAAATATTACACACAGTCCACAGTTTTTCTTAGATTTACTATGCATGCTTCTTTATTAATGGTGCCAATGAGAAGTTCTATAGTAAAGAAACTTATTAACTTAGTTTAATTCAGAATTAGTCAAACTCGCTGACCATGTAATGAACTTGTGGAATGAGAATTACGCAAACCACACCTTGTGAAATGATCATACATGATAGCAAACTCTATTTTCCATGCTTCCCCCATTTACAAGTGCTGGTTATACGCTACCTAGAAAGAACTGCTAGATTCTTTCTTCTTTCTTAGCTTGGAAGCTATACTAAAGCTCCTCTTGGTCTTGTTTACTGCTGTATTTTGAGGGCTGAAAAGAGGAATTAGCACATGGCTATGGCTCAAAAATAATTCTGAATGAACAGATGAAAGGAATTCATCATTTAAAAACATTTTTAAAAAAACAGGAAAAAGTCAAAACAGTAGGTCAAATCTATTACAAAATTATTGATCTCATCTCTTAAATATTAGCATTATAAATTTTAAAAAAGGAAGATTGAACTGGATGAAAACAGATTGAAGACAAATAATGCATATATGTTGTATGCCTGGATTCAGAATACTGCTTCAGAAAAGTCCACCGTTAAGGAAAACTTGGGGGAAAATTTAATGCTGCCTGGTCTAAGACCAAACAAACTAAAATAGAAAAGAAAAAAAATCTGACTAGTTTTAAGATATAGAATAAAACAGCATAAAATACTTATGACACTGACCAAGAGAAATCTGGATAAAAAACTCCTGAGGTGCTAAAAGTGGTGTGATTCTGATGATTTAATTTTTTTTATTCCCATCTTCCTCTTTAATGGAAGAAAACTTTCTCCCCAATCCCTGACAGATGGTCACCCAAATTCTGCTTGGATACTTCCAGTAATAAGAATCTCTACCTGGCAAGGCTAACATTGCACGGATGGACAATGACAGTGATACAAAAATATGTGCTTCCCTATGGTTCTCACCCATGGGTATATTAAAATGCATCCTATCTTTTAAAATGTAACTAAAATGTGGCTTGAGAAATCTGTCATAAACTGTGGTTCAAAGACAGAGAGTCTTCTTTTTTAAACTGAAACAGACTCTATGCCCACTTGGTTATCATAACAACTTTCTTATTTGGTTCAATCCTCAATTTTTTGCATGGATGGTTTCTTTTCAATTTTATAACTATCTCTGGATTTGAAAATTTCAGCACAAAATATATAGAGAGAGGGGCATTAATTTCCTGAACACACCCAATGTATGTCGCATTCACTCTGGAGTTAAAGAGAAGTCATCAATTTTGTGTCCATTCCTTCTCTGTCTTGAACTCTGACCCGACCTCCCTTCTCTGGCAAGCTCTACAATGCCTGTCAGGGACTCATGGCCAACTTCTCCAGAGAAATAACCCACTTCTCCAGCGAGACAGAGTCGCAGAGAGGAGGCCATTCCAGGAGAAGCAAAAGACCACCAGGAATCATTTCCTTGGCCATTTCTACCAGTGGGAAATGGAAAAGGATTTTCATGCATTATTGCTCATTTTATAAAAACACGTGACTCTACAGAAAAAATCTCCAAAAGAGCGTTCAAGTGTGACAGCAGGAAGTGTATTATGCAAGCACAGTGCACACAGCGAGTTGACTGCTCTCCACTCTACATCTGCCAGCAGCCTCTACATCTCTGCCGCGTCTCCTTGGATCATCAAACTCTTTTCTCTGCAGCCAGATTTGTTTGCTCTAATCTGTTCTCAATTTTTCTCTGGGGACATTGTCTCCAAGTGCCATCTGTATGATGCCAGGTGCCCCCAGTCCTCACGAGAGCACACACTACCTACTGAGCCCCATGAGGACCTTCCTCTGTTTCCAGTTTCATCTCCAGAAATGTCCAAGCTCAGGGTCTGGAGAACCCTGAGCTTATTTCATTTCCCTGGTCTGCTGGCCTCCCCAACAGCCAAACCTCTGCACGAACAGCTTCTTCCTCCTGTCTTACTCTTCTGCCTCCCCATCTAGCCATCGGTTCCTCATTTGAGCGACTCCCATGAACTCTTTAGGTCCTAGTGTCACGCCACCTCTGAGAGGACACCTTTTCTGAAGGTTGATTCTCACGCCACTGCTGCCGTCGACTCCTGCGAGCATCCACCCCCAAACGTCTCTCCCGTCTAACTACTGTATTTCCTTAGCACCACTGATGACCAGCACAGAGGAGATATTACAGAACACAGCTGGGCACATGGATGGCTGGACGCAGTACTTCTAAAAACAACAACAGAAAGACAAACAGAGACACTCAACCTCCACAACACGAACACTAGTCACAGGAGATAGTTGAAAGGTATCTGGGAGAAAGGAAGAACTGCTCAGGAGGCTCGCTCGGTCATATGGTAACAAAGCTATTAATACTAGAAGGAAAGAGGGCTCAAATATCCATAACTGTGAAGCTAGAATCTGTGGCTAAAAGGGAGAAGTGTAAGAAGCAAAACTTTACCTAACAGACATGCTTGGCATAGCAATCTGAAAATTATAGCAGATGGCTGCTGTAAAGTAAAAGGAATATTCTCCCATGAGGGAGTATAGGATAAACACAGGATTAATAAAAGAAACACACACACACACACACACACGTCAGTTATGGTAGATGTCAATTGTAGAGAAGACATAAGTATAAGATGAGAACTTTCAACAGACAGCAAATCATTATAACAGCGGAGTAAGAAATAGCAAATGACACTATTACTCCCCAACCACTCCCACTCAGTATTAGGGGCCTAATATATACAAAAGACACTGTTTCATGCTTCATCTATATTATTTACAATCTCTAAGGGATGGAGAAAGGCCACTTCCTAATTGTTTGAGCGCTTTGATTCAGCTAAGCTAAAACCAGAATAATTGCTATTTCGTAATGACTGAAACAGTATGTTCTCTCTTTCTTAAGCCTGTTTGGGTTGTCTCTCTCTCACTGGTCACTTACGTGAACCAGGACACACATACGGAACACCTGCCTATGGTTAGGGTGAGCCCAGACCCACGTATTGACAATGAACTTGGAAAACTGGAGGATTTGCAGAGAAAAAGAGTTGGGGAAAGATTTAGGTTGCTGGTGCACAGACTGAAACACCTACCCTGTACCAGACCACCTGCTTGGAAATAGGCATCATAACACTTAGAACCACCATCCCTAAGAGTTTGGCTTGTGCACTTTACCCACCACCACTGAACAGTCTCCAGAACTCAATATTCTGCCGTTAAGTTCCAGGAAAGCACACGTGAAGGCCCCTTGTCAAGAAAGACAGATAACATCTTAATCATCCACTCGCTGAAAACTCGGGCTAGAGTCCGAACCCTCTGAGCAAGGCAACAGTCGGGATCACACAGGCACACATGATGTCTTGGCCTGAGGACACGACACGTTCCCTGCAAGGACAGTGCACATGGACAGGAAGTGCTGGGACAAGTCAGTCGTGGGATATACACATTTATATACCAACTCACTGGCTTTCTTTATGCCACCCTGAAAAAGACTGACAAGCTTTTTCCTCTCATGCAGTCTTATCTGCCTAAGTCTCCTCCTCCCAGCTGGAGATAAGGAATATCCATTCCAGGCGCACCTGGGTAGAGTACCGGTTAGGTCAGCTGCCTCCGAAGAAGCGCAGCTGGCACATATCCCAAGGACCTGGGTTCATGTCCCAGGGCTGGTGAACAACTAAATGAAAATAAAATGCTTCTTTTCTCTCCCTTCCTGCATGCTTGCCTACTCGTCTTCATCCATATCTGCACCATTTCTTTTAAAAAAATGAAATATTCAGACCAGAGAAACAACACCCAAGTTCTACTATCTTAAAAAAGTTACAAAGGTCACTGCAAACAACATACCTCACACAAATAATTTGATATCACTGAACACGGCTCACCCAACTCATGGTTGGATTCCAGAAGAATTCAAAGAGAATGAGGAAATTAGGTCTCTGATTCAGAAATAAGATTAAGCAAAAGTCAAGAAGATGACAAATATCTCATCCTTCAGCTGGTCCTCATGCTGTCTGCAATCCAAGGAACTGATGATATTTTGTAGATCTGCTTGCTCCACGGAGTCCAAAAATGCTCCTCCCCAGTTTTCCTGGTGAAATCTACTCATTTCTTACCCCATGTTCTCCTGAGTGACAAGCTAACCTAAAAATTAATTCAGGTTTGGTGTTTCTAGCTCATTACAGAAAAAAAAAAAATGTGTGGCTTTCCTAAATTATCAGAGACATTTTCCCCCAAAGTGGTAGAAATGAGAAAAAGTACACTGTGGCAGGTAATTAGAAATTCTTTCTTTTACTCTTTGCTGAGAGACTCACTGTATTCCCCTTGGTTGGTTTAGGGGAAAATGTCATGCATGTTAAACTATAAAAACATTACCATTTTGGGTGGAAAACCCTTGAACCTGAATTTTTTTAAAGGAAAACATTCAAATAAATGTTTCGCTTTGGAATCAAAGAAAAAGGCCTTAGAGATCTTAATTGTAAGGAACATGCCTCCTCTCCTTGACATTCCTCCCAGGGAGTGGGGGATATGTCTACCGCTCTGCAACCAACCAATGTTGAAAACACCACAGTCAGAGGTCAGCACCTGAGTGGGTTTGGAGCCCCAGCTGGCCTCTGATCCATTTAGTGGCCATTAATCCTTTCTGCCAGCCTCCTTATCAGCAAATAGTAACAATGATGCCCAATTTGCAGAAGCAGTCATGAAAATTAAACAAAGTAACAATACACACTTACGGGCCAATCTAAGACATACTCAGCCTGGATAAAGAGTAATTACCAGTTCTAGTTTACATTAACGCCACTGCTATGCTCCTAAATTCTTTTGTTCTGCTCTGTCAGCCCAAAACTTGAGAATCTGACTATGCCTAGGAGCATAAAACTACTGATGAAACCAGATGTTGCAGTAGCCTAGGTTAGAAGTTCCTCAGGACAATGTACTTTTTAGATACTGAAACCGCAGCTCCGTGTGCATTTCACACCACACTCTGCGATGAGTCCTTGTCACCGCTAGCACCACGGCCCTGATCCCTCCTTCCTCCTATCTCCAGCCAGTCTTTCATCCTGTGAACTTTTGTGTTGCTTCTTTATACTCCACCTGTGAGTGAAACCATCCTGTGCATCTCTTTTTCTTTCTGACTGATTTTGCTTATCATTGCTGTCATCTATACAAACTTAAAAAAAAAATCTATTATCTTCCTATGTATCAACAATAAAAGATAATGAACTGCAATTTTATTAAAACCAATAAAAAGATTCTGAGAATCAAGTTCTTTGATTTAACTAGCAACAACCACCAAAACAAATCTCTAAGGACTAGAAGAGGACAGAGAGTAACCCCCCTTGGATGTCGTGGGGACATTTTCTGGAGACCTTCCGCACAAGAGAAATTGACCAGCTGGAGAAGATGAACAGATCTATGGCGGTTCATTCTCCATAGCTTTTTCTATTAACAGAAATAATGATTCGGGTGTCAAAATAGTTGAAATGAAAATCCCTGGGGAGAGTGAAAGAGAAAACCGTGACCTGGCACTTTTTCTTTCAGTTTTGGTTTTGCACTTTCTTCCAAGGACCTTCAGACTCCAGGCGCTTTAAGAGACCCTTCCCGTGACATGCTGAGGAAGACAGTGAGGTTCAGTCCTCAGAGAAGACTCTAGATCCATCTCTTAGAGAAAATGTACTTTCTCTCACTATGGCCTTTATTCTTTGTTACCTCCAGCTCATGATCTCACTTTAACTATGCCGTTTGGGTGAGAAATGACTGTATAAATATGGTTTTATGTCTGGAGAGATACTTAAGAAACCCTTAGGGTAGGAAAAAAGTTATTGCCTCTTACTATTTTATGATTATTGGCTTTTGATTACAGAATGTTTTAAGAAAATCTCTCAGTTGTTAAAATGGTTGATTTTTTTTTTTTTTTGCACATTAGAGTTGTTTTATTATCCCCAAGTGATAAAATTAATTTCTCTTCTAAATTCTTGTCTAATTCATTCAGTATTCAGAACACCCACAAAAAAGCCCTTTTTCCAGGCAAGAGCAAAATGTGTCTATCTGTTGCTTTGTTACTAATTTTGTGTAGTTTCTCTTGAGAACAAGGTATTTAGAAAAGGTATAGACTGATGTCATAGTTGCAGAGTAAGCAATAGATAACATTCCTCAGTAAGGAAGAGGCACTTAGCAAAATCATGAATCAGAAATCTGTTCGTGGCTGTGAACAGATTCAAAGGGATAATTGTTTTTGTAAGAGATAATGATTTTTTACATTGTTAAACGCCTATCGTTGGATGATGTGCCGGAGGTTAACATATTATTAGAAACCAGAAATGCCTTCTAAAGGCAGGCAGAACAGTCCCAAATTCCAGCTCATCTGCACTTGCTGGTTGGAGCCATGGATGAATGAAACAGCCCCCATTCTTCGAACGATTAGTGCTCAAAATGAGCCTGCTGACTACACTGTGATGGGCTTTCTCATCACAGTTGCTTTCCTGCGGAGATAATCAGACCACTTTGTAATAAACTATGTCTCTTGTCATAATAAGATAGGATATGGAATGATCCTCAAAATTATGTATAAGGACTTCTTAGTGACCCATGAAAAAGACGACATAAATGAGGCAGATGACAAAGGGAACTTTATGATGCATATATTCTGGGTCAGGCTAGCTCCACACATATCTCAGTTAATTTTACCATGTTAACAATCCAACCATGTAGGCACTACCACATTTTCCTCTCTTCCCTGTGAGGAAACCAAGGAACAGACAGGGTAAATACATTTCCCAGGGTTTCACAGGCATGCATTATGGGACTCTGAACTCAAGTCCAGGCACTTTGGTTAAAAAGCTCAGGTTTTCACAAATACATCAACTTAGTGAAATTAATAAAGCTGTCATCCTGAGAAAAATGCATCGGATCACATGCTCAGGCAATGTTAGACCCGCCGTGCAAGTTTTTTCTTTATACCAAGTCAGTCTGCACTGGAGGATATATGTAGACAAAGAGCTGTCTATTCGGGGGAAAGAAAAATATCCCAAAATGTTTAGTCTTAGACTTATTAAAAACCCTCTCTAAGTGCACTCCCTATGGTTCAGGCAGCTAAGGTGCTGGCCACATAAAACCCTTGGACCTGGGTTCGAAACCTGGGGTTGGAAGGACATAAAAACAAAGCTCCTGACCGATGACAATAAGAATGCGTGGTCCTCTTTGTGAGGTTGTGCTGTTGTTATAGACGCTAGTCTTAAATTCAATCAAGCGTTTCCCTGAAGCAAAACATGGGTCTCAAATTACACTGATGGAGCAGTGGATACAAAGATGCTTTTTATAACAGTTCAGAAAGTCCAATGTTTGTGCTTCAAAGATGGATGTGGTGGCTAGACTTTCAGAAAATAGATTGCCGTACAAATAAATGCTGTTACTGGCATGACCAGGGGTTACTATTAGCTGCCGACGTGCTCAGTGCTCAGCGGTGTAGCTACTTGCCTACCTGTGGCCTCTGGGGCAGGGAGCGCAGCGTTTCACAAGTCAATTCTCTGACATTTTCGTGGAGTCCATGCACCATATTGGAAAGCAATTTTTCAAAAAATAAACTGTACCTATGCCCAGTACTAAGCTAAGCTTTTGGGGGAGATATAATGAACACGGATCCTCAAATAAGTTTGAAGAACTCTGTGGGTAGATTCTAGAGGACTGGTACAGAGTTCAAGGTTAGAGCCAGAAAGTGGATTTACAGTTTGGTCATCACCGTGAACTTGGGTACCTTACAGAGTCACCTTCTAAGCACTTTTCATGGATTATCCCATGGGATGATCAATTCTACCCAGGAGAACCACTGGGAGGCTTAACAGACGTTATTCATCAGGAGTAAATGCCCACTAAGCATCCAGACTTATCACTTTCTGCTCCACCCCCAAACTCAGACTGTTAAAAATCATTTCAATTTTATAGACAAGTCAACCTGGGTCTAAAATTAATAAGTTACTTAATAGTGACCCCATGGCGTTTGTATAGAGTTTATCACATAAAAAGGTCACATAAATTTTGATAAAAGGCTAACAGACCCTAATACACATATCTGCTACCTGAGGAATTACTTCCTCCCACCACATATTTACAAATCCCACCCTAGAGGCAAGAGACAGCATCCTTTCTCACATGCTTACTGTTCTAAAGTTATTGCTGAATGATTATTTCTAGTGATTTATCACCAAATACCAGCCCAAGTAACACCTGTTTAGAAACTTCTGCCCCTCAAGTTAGAATTTTATTTGCTGTTCTGAGATGGTTCTTAGTAGTATCACAAGCCATCAGCCCCTCCCCGATTTGTAAACCTTTTTCATAAAATGAAATGCTTTCAGGGGGAAGGGGGGAATAAATAAAGCCAACACTGCAAAATAAAAATAACAAATTTACCCACAAGAAAACTGATTTGAAAAAAGATAGAACTATTGGCCTTGCAACTTACAGAGAAAAGAAAAAAAAAGGGAAACAAGAAGATGATGAGGAGGAACAGGAGGAGGAAGCGATGGAGGAGGAAGAGATGGAGGAGGAGGAGGGAGAGGAAGAAAAGAAAACAAGTTCCCTCCGTGAGATATGAGTGTCCTTAGCAAATTATTTAGAAGTAGAAAATAGTTACTTCATGCAGAATAAATATCTGGAAGACTGAAGTTTTTTTCCTAAAAAATTTAAGTCAGTAATGCATGACTTGTCATTAGTAACTTATCCTTAAGAAAGGAATGTTTTTATTTATTTAGCCAATGTTCTCAATGCAAAACCTCTCAGGTACAAATGCACTTTGCAGGGGCTATGTCGAAACTATTAAGTTAATTAGTTAAAAGTTATTATTCCCATCATCTTCTGATAAAAATAGGACTGAAAGGCTTCTGAAGGTGACCTTTGGAACCTAGTCCAAGGTTCCATCAATGCTGTGACTAGCCTGTTCATTTTGGAAGACAATATGCCAACGGTGTCCCATTCAGAGCCTTCAGCAGGAAGGGCGATTGGTCTTCCAAGGTGAGTGAAGTCTGTCTAGAAAATTTCAACTTAAGAAATCTCGTCCCTATATTACTGCAGATTGTGGCTTCAAGTAAATTAAGAAGATGCGTTCTAACTGCACACACATAGCACTCAATCTATAAAACAGCAGCTGCTCTCTGTCTTGTGTGGCACGAGCTGTATTATCAACAGCAGCAGCATGAGGATTCAGAGGAAACGGCGTGTCAGGTTTGATCACAGAACAGCATCATTTGATGCAGGAAAGAGAGAAAGTGGAATACTAGGGAGAGTGATATAACCAGGGTGCAAACGCAGTCATTACTCAGTTTGGGTACACGCTTCTGTACTCCATCTGATAAGCTGGTCGGTTTCCCATTTCTCTTATCAAGAGCCTATGCCTTCACTACAAGATCTCAGAAAGTAAGCATTATGGGTGTTTCAGAACTTTGAAAGAAAAAAATACTTGATTATTCTTAAATTTAGCAGTCAATAGCAAGATTCGCCAAATAACTTCCATCCTTCCAATAGGAAGTAAATTAATTAAATAAATTTGCTCACTTAAAAAAAATTAGCTTTGTGTTATCAGGAGATGCTATTGTTAGAATTTCCTTCTCTTGCTTCCCATAGCCAATCATGTTAATCTTAACTTTGGAATATTTCTAGAACCCAGTTCCTTCTCCTCATTCTAGCCTCTGGTTCTTAAATGATTGTCCCCTCCACCCCCTGGATTAATGCAGAGCTCTTCGAAAATATTTTTCTGCTGCTCCTCCTATTTCTCGGTTACTTGTGCATGACCCGTGAGCTAACAGGATCTGTGACTTTGCATTTCTTTGTTTTCTTTATTTTTTCTGGAATTTTTTCCTGTCGTTTTAATTTAATAAGTAACACATACTTGCCCAAAATTCAAACAAGATTACAATGTGAAAAGGACCTGCTTTTTCTTCATTAATTTTACACACACCCCACTGTGCACAGCGTGGTGTGGTTCTCCTGGGATCATATCTGACATGTTTACCTTCAACAGGCATTTTCGATTCAAAAAACATCTGAGATAGTTTTCAAATGTGTTCATGCAAATTTAATGTACTCTTTGTATTTCTACCCAGGATTCCGTTGTACTGGTTTACAGAAATGTACAAGTTCATTTCCACATGGGGGCACTTTCATTTTGCTTTCAATGTCATTTTATATGCCAATAATCTGAAACAAATATCACTGCAAATGCATGTTTTGTCACCAAGGCTATTTTTTCTGAACTGTAGATTCCTAAAAGAAAGAGAACAGCACCAGGCTACATTTTAAATTTCCATAGATAATTCCAGATAGCCAACACTGGCTGTTCTGGGTTGTTGAGAATACTAAAGATGTCATAAAATCTTTCAAAAATCAGGCATATAACTCTTCACCACTTTACCATTCCTTTCATTATAACTGAGACGGTGGAACATTTCACATATTAATTTGCCAGTAATGTCTCTTTTCATTTTCTACTTTTGCCTTTTTGATAGAAACACAATGCTCATGTTGTAGGTGATAACACTTCATGCTAAGTGGTTTTCCTTCCCCTGATTCTGGAAAAGAATTAGGAAAAAAAATCATCTGTGTTACTAGTTTCTTCTTTTATCACAGCCATGCATCCTTTTAGGCATTACGATTTCTTCGCGTGGATTTGATATGCCGACGTGTCACATTATAATTTTTATTGATCTACTTATATCCCAAATTTACTCTTCAAAAAATTCCACTGAAATTTAATGGAAATTCCGTTGTATAATCAGATGAATTTAGGAGGACTGAGGTCTTAATAATATTGGTTCCAACAAAATAAGAACAAAATGTTTGTGCAAAATTATTCTGACTCGGTTTTGTTCTTTCATAAATAACTACTCATTTCAAAGTATATGCTCATCACATTAATGAATGACTGCTAACGCAGAGGAAAACTATCATTTTTTTGTATATTTACAT
Organism: Solenodon paradoxus; assembly: GCA_004363575.1. Taxonomy (NCBI): domain Eukaryota; kingdom Metazoa; phylum Chordata; class Mammalia; order Eulipotyphla; family Solenodontidae; genus Solenodon; species Solenodon paradoxus. The sequence continues at coordinate 44,926 of RJWH01005168.1, read as the reverse complement.
CAGATCCGCTCCCCTTAATCTACTATGTTTTTTAGCATCTATGAAGATGACATTATATTTTTGTTTTTAATCTATTAATACAGCAAGTTACAAAGTATATTCAGCAACGTTGTAACATTTTGGGGTTACAAAACTCTACTTGATATGGAATATAGTTCTTACATACACTGTTACATGTACATCCAGTCATAAGAAGGAACGATCTGTAACAAAACGTCCAAAGTCTGTAAGAACAAAGTAGGTGGTATAAACTAGCACAGTTAAACCTGGGATGTAGCGAAGGTGGTTATGAAACAAAAAGTAGATGGTTAGTGCTTAAAGACTCATGTTCGTATGTCTTTCAAATAAAAGAAACTAAGACTATATTATTAAATAAGTGACAGGAATATAGGTTAATATGCTTTCTTTTGTGCACAAGATGCTTTTCTCTGCTTTATATTTATCTAGTAGTTACATACACATGGTTTTTCATGCACACAAAATTTTTTTTGGTAGTGTGGTGGTGACAGAACTAAATAAAATATCACCTCCCACAAAAAAATCTGTAATCTAATAAAAATACATAATAAAAAATCTACCATATTGTTACATGCCATTCTAAAATTGTCTACAATGAGGACAAAAAGAGAAATTAGAAATTTTCTACTGAATAATAAAGGAGGAAAGGCTGTGAAATTTAACTTAATTTCTCTTCTGCTGCCCTAGTTGCAATGTGAAGTGCAAAATCATGGATGTTTGATCACATAGTTTGACCCATGGTTACACACACAAACTCAGAAACAGCAGGAATATATTGACGAGAGAGAGAGAGAGAGAGAGAGAGAGAGAGAGAGAGAGAGAGAGAGAGAGAGAGAGAGAGAAAGAGTGTGTGTGTACATGATGACAGATGATTGAAAGCATTTTATAGTATCTCCTGAAGTGCAAAAAAGCAAATTTACTTTTCTATGCAGAAAAGCATAAAATGCAAAGCCAAATTTTTTACCATGTATAAAGTGTTCAGAGCTACTGAACAGCACATTTTCAAACCTGAAATGCCACTGAAGTCTTTGTTTCTTTTAAAATCCTCTGAGAAGAAGAGTTTAGATCAATAAACAAATGTTCCATCAACACTGTCATAATGTCTCTTCTACGAGAGACGGGAGAGCCCATTACTCACAAATCTGTGTATGGAGAGTCAAAATTCACAAAAGAATTGCACAAAGCCCCTTTCGTTGGTTCTAGCTTCTAATCTCAATCTTCCTCGCCTACCTCTTTCCCAGTAATTTTCTATCTAAAATTTTAACTAGCTTAGACATATGTTTAAAGTGTCTGCTGTCGTATGTTGTTTTTCAGCATGTCAAAAATCACATGATAAGAAGTCACGAATTCGCACACAGTTATTTCTCAAGTTATAACTTTTATTTTTGAATATTCTGAATAGGTTAAAATTTCATGCACAGGGACTGTTGTCTCTGTGTGAAAATGTTTGTTGAGTAAGATCTACTTTATATATTATGAGAAATCATTCTTTATGGAAGTCATAGCTGCTGTGTATACTTAAAGGGAGATCACAATGAATCTCACCTTGGAGCTTGAAACCATTCTTGTTTTCATCTGAAGCTCAGGGGCTGTCTGTGTGAGAACTCATTTACGTGAAAACTCATCGCGGGAGGTTTGCAAACTTTGAACTCAGTTTCTAAATATTTCATCCATCGGATATGAAAACTCAGTGGTGGATATGATTTAATTCTTCACTTTTTGATGAAAAAGGGGTGCAAGGCAGCTGAAGGATATGAATCGTATGGGGACCACAGCTCTTATTACGTAATATTTATATTGGGTAATAATGATAGAGATGATCAAACCCTATAATTTTGATTCAAAATAAAAACAATAGAGAAATAATTACCAATTATTATTCCAAAATATGATTCTATAAAAGGAAGGACAAACTGATGGACCTAGTAGAATAATTTTAAAACAAATGAAAAGTTTGATACTATTAGATTTCTTTTTAAGTTTGCTTACTCATTGTAAAGGTTTTTTTTTTTAACAGCTTAGTCTTCTTCTTCAAAAAAATTGAAGATGGTTGCCCTAAAGCATCCTAAATTTCTGCTATATCATGGTATTCTTAAGAAATTTAATATTAACATCTCAAAATAGAAGAGTCATAACCCAAAAGCTGAAGGGTATTCAAGTCTCCACGACTAAAAGTGGGGCCATACTGGAAGCTCTCTCTGCCAATATTAGTGGGGTTCCAGCCATATTCCACGCTGACCCAGAAATAAAGTTAGAGACACACTCTCTACTTCAACATAGAGGAAGACTGAAATTTGTCCTTATGGAATGCCATCATTCCATAGCTGCTTTCTTCACTGAAAAACTGGAAAACTAAATGAAGCGGCTAAGTTGGGTGTGTTTCCACTAACTGCTACTGAAAAGCTTTCCATGGTGATGTCTGTGATGAGGCAGGAACTGAACATTCCCATCCCCTAGCCACAACCTGCACTGGAGCTGACGCAGAGGGCTACCAGCAATCGGAAGGCACCTACCACTCTCCCCCTGCCCAGACTTACAGACTCCAGACAGCAAGTCATCTGACACCCTTTAGGGACGCAATGTGGGCGCAGAAGTCTGGTAGTTTTCCATACCTGGATTCCTTACTAGCTATAGATTTGCCTTTGGACAAGTTATGTAAACTATCTGATTCTTTTTTCCTACCAGAAGAAGAGCAACCATATACTTTCTTTAGAGGATTTATGGGAGGATTAAATAAATTAATCATGAAAAAATTTCCAAACAAGCATATGGTACATAATAGCTTTTCTTCAAATCTTAATTTTCCAATGGATTTTGTTTCCAGGTAAGATTATTTTTCTTGAAATGGAGATTGTTTTTCTTATAAAAAATAATTCATACTTATTATAGAAAAGTTTAAAAAATACAATGAGGAATAAAAAAATTAACCATAATTCACCACAAATAAGTAGCTACAGTTAAAAGCTATCATACAGTCTTATGAAAATGAATGTATCCATTTATACCACCATATTACCCAAGCTTGCTTTTTAAAATTAAACACACATGTTAGATATCTTTAGGCCATCATTAAGTCGACAGAGAACACTGAATTTTAAAACCAGTCTTCCCTTACTGATGAATGTGATTTTCTTCTTTACATTGTTTTCCACTATATTGATGCCTTTGCAAGGAGCAGTTGTACATATTACCTTTTTATACGCATAGCAAAATCATTCCTTAGGGAACAGTTTGATCATCTCTATCATTATTATCCGATAGAAATATTACATAACAAGAGCTGTGTTCCTCATAAGACTCACATCCTTCTGCAGCTTTTTGCCATCAAAAAGGGAAGAACTCAATCATATCCCACATTGAATTTTCATATATGATGGATGAAATATTCAGAAACTGTGTTCAAAGTTTGCAAACCTCCCACGATGGGTTCTCACATAAACAGCTCCTGAACTTTAGATGAAAAAAGAATGGTTTCAAGTTCTAAGGTGAGAGTCAATGCGATGCTTTCCCTTCTTTAAGTACGTACAGCAGAAGGGATCTTAGCAAAGTTCACTTAGCATGGAGCAAACCTCTGCCAAGCCTGAATCTTCGAGATTTGCTAGAGGACAAAGCAAAGGACATAGCCTAGAGGTGACACCAGTCAGGTGGAAAGCACCACTGAATCTCAAGGCTTTAGGGTGGCTGAACTATCTAACAGGCAGGGCCTTATCTGAGCTCAGCAGGGCCTGATCATGGGATCCAACAGGAGTTTCAATGAATGGCCTTTTTCTCTTCTAAACCATAACCAGAAGTTCCCAGGGAGACTGAGCTGGAGGTGGCCACTGCGTGACGCCGATGAAGATGACAAAGCCTGTCATACGAGATGCAGAATCCAAACATTTATACCAACACAGCATTCCCTTCACAACGCCCCTTTGTCCTCTGACAGCTCAATACCTACTCCACATCACACAAGCTGAGTTTTGCTACAACCTTCAAGGTACTTGAGAAAGGGGACAGGGGGCTATGGATGGTCACTTATTTCACTTCCTCCCCAGCTGGCCTGCCGGGCTGCCCACAAGCAGCCTGGTCCTGACTCAGGAAGCCCCCATGATTTCGCCTCAGTTCTTGTAGTGAGCGAGCCCTTGCCTGTATCATTTGGGGCGATAAGTTCTTTCCTTGAGTCTCTTGGTCAAATTAAAGTTTATTTAGCGATGTCTTGGCTGTCTTAAATATTAACTATTGGGATGATTCTGAGAGAAGCATTTGGGAATAATAATCAACTTCTGGAAAGAAAGAGGGTAACCGATGCATTTTCTTCCAACAGCTACTGCAAAGCCGTGCAGTCGTGAAGATACTGCATAGTTGTCTATGCGTAATATTCAGTTGACCATGACATTGAGGGGTTCTGCATGGCTCTTTGAGAACTTTTTTGTCATGTGTCAGAGCCAAAGGATAATAAAAAATATGGGAATACGAGGGTGATGGAAGTGGATGTTTTAAAGTATCCTAGTAGCAGGAACTGCCTGTGATAAAAAAAAGTATTGAGTGACCTGGCCCTGGGTATCTGCGAGGAAGCCCTGCTCTTCCTTTAGAGAGGAGTTAAAATGAATCAGATTTATGTAGTTTTATTGCATTCCTTCTACCTATCCTTAGACTGACACCAATGACAATGCATTTCTAAAATAAATTATGAACTAAAAATATCATATCCCTCTATGTTGGCTCACGTACAGTGGAGTGCCAATAACCTTAAATATGGGTTGAAAAACTATTAAATCTCCCTCATCAAATCAAGGACAGCAATCCATTACATCCTTCTTGCAGGCACCCTTTTTCAAAGTATACGCATTAATCTTTTTCTCTGATCATAAGCTTATCAATCACTATATTTCAAGAATAATTCCCAGTGGGGCAGCATATATGAGCTCTCTTATTTGGGAGAGAAAACATGCCCCACTTCCTGAAGGCCGCTTCCTGAAGGCAGCAAATGAGAACAGAATTTCACTCTGAAAATGGGGTTCAGATTAGTCAGATATTGGGTTTTCCTGAAATTGAGTTAACAGCTAAGAGCTTACAAGCCATGAAACTTGGAAAGTCCTAGGCAGTGGGAATGACCTTGAACAAATCCTTCTCGCTGGGATTCATGTCATCAACTGTGGGAAAAAAAAAGGAATTACAACAGAATACTTAATCCTCTGTGGACCTTGGTAAACTCTGAAAGTACCTGGCTTTCTTCCTAAATATCCAAGAGTTCATCATTTCAGTGGGCAGTTTAAATGAGTAAAATTTGTGGAATGTAAGTATCTCTAAATACAGGCTTTGGTAGCCTTCTCTAGATACTGTCAATACTAAACTTTTTAATGAAAATAATCAACTAAACAAATAGTAAAAATATGACAAAAATAATTTTCCACTAATATTAGAGCCATCTGGGGAATAGGTCCCAGCCATTTGTCACAATGACCACAGGTTAGATGGCATAAAAGCGTGAAAAGGCTTTATTCCTGGCTGGGAATGGGGAGAGAGAGAAAAGAATGGTGAGCATGAAAGCTCACTATTTCCCTTGCTTGTGTCTGTTAATTTTGTTGTTGTTGTCAAAAGAAAATACTATATCCTATAGCTCTACACACTCTATGATAAAGAAAATTGATTTCATGGTTCAAATCCTAAGCCTACTGGCTGGAAAACGGATGAAAAAAACAAAACAAGTCATTCAAAAACAATAAAACAAGTGGTGAAAAGTCCCCAAGGTGGAAGATGGCAGACCTTTTATGTTTAAGTATGTCGGTTCACTTGGAGTTTCTTTCCTAAGACGGGCTTTATCAGCCTGAGGGTAACAGTGCCGAGCTGGCTACCTAGGAGCTTTGGGAAGATCTGGGATGTCGCACCCAGGAAACGGCTCGGGTGCTGGATGCCTTATTAAGTTTCAGTGTCTCTATGTTTCTGGAACTCAGTTTCTGCTGTTTGCCCCCAATGCTCCCACTCCGTGTATAAAACAAATGCCTGAAGTGAATGACCTTGAAGGCAACTTGAAGCCATGAAAAGCACATGAGTTTAGGAACCTTGCAAATAGGACTGCATTGGTAAATCAGCTATCACTGGAGCGCAGTGATAATTAACGGGGGAAATGGACAGAAATCCCTCGCCCATGGCGGGAGTTACATTCCAGAGACCCCCGTGACAGGTGAAAATGCGTCAAGTAGCGGCGTTATAATTTATTTCATTATTTATGTATATTTTAAGGCTTTATAAACCCTTCTCACACTTTTACTAACCTTCCCCACACTCTTATAAACACTTTCTACACTCTTAAACCTACGCAATTTTAACAATATATAAAATTCTGTGTGGGTACTCACTAGTGAAGTGTACTATCCCACAAAATCCTGCGATATAGCGAAAATTCCACCATACGGAATTAGATATTTTCAAAAAAACCCAAAAAAACGTGAGAATGAAGTTGCAATAAGTGAGCCATGATACAGCGAGGGACGACTATTGACGAAGAGGCACATCCTAGCCCAGTGGGTAAGGTTACCAGAAGCGGTCCACAGACCTCCCAAGGACTTAGGCGAAAGACCCATGGCTGTGGGGACACAGCCAAGATTAACGAATGAATGTCTCTTCCTCCTGGCTCTTTCTCTTTGCCTGTTTATTTGCCGTCGTTCCTGCCTGCAGCTTCCTTTAGGGAAAAAAAAAAATGTATTGAAGAGACTATTATTGTGGGGAATACTTAATACTTAATAGGGAATTGGTGAAGGTATTTTTTAGTTTGCTGGGTTCTGCTGTTACTAAAATTGTTTTTTGTTTTCCCTTCTCTTACTATATAACTCCTTTTAAATATCAAACAGTAGCATGGGTCTCCCTTAACCTTCAATGATTATAACCCATATATAAGTATGTATATATGTGTGTGTATATATATATGTATATATATATACATATATACACACACACACACATACACACAATATTCTTTGCATTGTGTAAGTAAAAATTCACTTAATTCAAGGGGACTGCTGATTTGTAATTCCTTTGTCAAGTTTTAGGTCCTTCAGAGAGATTTCCAAACATACCAAGCAGGGTCAAATGACCTTTGCAGCTTGTAATCTCATCTTATTATTTTAATTGTTTTCCTGATAGGTTTATTTAAAAATGGGCCTGCATTATCCAGTACCTTGAACATTTTCAATAATAAATAAAATTCTCAGTATTTAGTGAAACTCTTTAAAAGTTCTTGGATATGTGACCTTATTAAAAAAATAAATACACACTGAAAAAAAAAAAATCATTGGCCAAATTATAAAATTATCTGGAAGGCAAGAAGAAAACACAAAAAGCTATGCACATGTATGAGATTTATCTTTCAAAGGAAGCATGAACTTGTTTTTAAAATCTTCTTGTGTCAATTCTTTGTTGTTGAGGGAAAAAAAAAGTTCTCTGAGCCAAACAAAGTGGTATTTAAAGGAAGAAAAAATAATTTGCCTTTAGCAAGGTAGAATTAATTACCTTTCAACCACAGATCTTTCAACAGACAGCTGCAATTTTCTATTATCTATTTTAAATTGCAGCACTCTGAGTGCTTTATTTTCAAAAATGTTAAGTGCTACTACTTCCCCTCTTGACAGTTTAAAAGACAGTCACCTAAATGTGCTTTTATTTTTCAACGTTAAAGACAAAATTTAGAGACCTACCAGTTAATGTTAGTCTTAAGTTACTGCAACCCTTGTTCAATATTACACAGATTTATAGCGTATTCTCCAAGAATAATCTAGTCACACTTAGGCGACATCGAACCTGATATTCTTTTAGGGGTTTTGTGTATGTATCTGTATTTAAATCTAGTTCTTTCTTTCTTGCTCCCTACACATAAAAGAAAGCTGGGTCGATATGTTTAATAATTAAAAATATTAAATATCTTAAATATTTCATTGCTAAAATTATTTTATCTACATGTAACATTCCTGTATATTATGTTACATATTTAAAATCACTCTAGCTATTTCATAAATGTATCTTACATTTTTATTTTACTTTATCTCATTATTAGTTAAAATGTCTAAGTTTACTATGGAATATTTTATTTTGGTTAAAATATCACCATGAATTATTATAAATTGGGATACTTATCTTATATAAAATTTGGGGCCATGAGGCAGCTGGAATTTGTGGGCTACCACTGGACAGAGAACCAGGGAGAGGGAACGGCACAGAGAAGAAACTCCAGGGATGTCCAATGGAGCGTCCTACTGAAAACCGCCAAATGGTAAGAAGTACTTGGGCAAAGCAAAACTCTGTAAGATCCTGAAGAAAACCATTTCTGGGGCATCTGCGCTGAATGAGAAGTTGTGGTCAATCCGTGATTGCAGGACTGCAGGACTGCAGACACTGGACTTCCAACCAGTCACTGAACAAAGACCAGAGAAATGCCAAGGTCAACTGATTGAGACTTAAAGAACCATCCCTTGGGAATTCAGGTTCTTGGAGCCCAAGACCCCCAGTAAAAGAAAGGCTATAAAACAAGCTCAACAAGTTCAGACTGCTAGTAAAATAAACCAAGGGTCAGAATACTCCATTTTAAAAAGAAATCCAAACCATTATCAACATAGTGCAAAAATGTATTCCAAATTACAGTTAGAAGATGCAGGAAAATGTGGCAGAAAAACAGATGTCCTGACAACTTTTATAAATGTCGTATGAATTAAAAAAAAAGTGGAAAACAAAAAAACTAATGGGATATCTTTGCAGTTATATAAAATTGCTTCTCCATTTTTAAAAATGAAGATACAGTGCAGATGCATTGAAATGTTCAATGTTGTGTTGGGTCTGAGGAGGTTTGGAAATTCATAAACTTGTGTAACCCGTGGGAATGGAGCACTTCCAAGGTAAGGACTACTTCCATCACTCCGGAAAGATGCTGCACATTCTGATTTCTAACACCCTGGAATCTGGTTTTAGAATTTCAGATAAAAGGAACTGGAATCAGAGCTGTATGCTCTCGTGTCTATCTTGTGCTTTGTTCTTTTTTATTTTTGCTGAACTCAATGATTTTTGCTTTTTTAAAAAATCTTATTGAAAGGACATTTCCTCATCATACTGTCAGTTTAAGACACGCATCATCATAAATCAGTATCTGCATGGAATACTTCAGGTTCACCAAGAGTTCAATCCTTTGCTCCTGAAACTCATCTGAGGAAGTCACACGGAAATCTTAGACTTGAAAAGGTGAAGTCAAAACACAGTTTAAAATTCTGCAATAAAACCAAAATATGAGGTTAAGAATGAAATGCCAAACATACAAGCAGATGCGACAAATGGAAAAAAAAACTATCAATACGACTGATATGAACCACCAAATACTTCAGCAATGATAGTGAATGTAGATGTGAAATGCAGATATAAGTGGCCTAGATATTACATTAACAAGAGACTGTCAAACTGGCTAACAAAGAATGACTGGATTACATGCTTTGTCCACAGGAGACACATTTTGAATATAAATATTCAAACAAGTAGAAAGAAAGAATTTTATATATATATATACTATAAGATATAATAAATAAAATAAATACAATTTACATATTAATGAGAGGAAACTAAAGTGGGAACATTAAAAACTGACAAATTAGACTTCTAGACAGAGAATGTGACTGAGCATAAAGAGGGAATGTCACAACGATAAAAGCATCAATTTATCAAAAAGACGTTATATGTATGCATCTAAATTACAGAGCTTTGAAAAATATGAAGCAAGACTGACAGCTCTAAAGGGAGATGCAGACTAGCTCTACCAATATGGGTGCAAATTTTAACAACCCTGTCTCAATAGGTGGTGGATAAAGTAAACCAAAAAAATCAGGATGGACACTGAAGACAGGAATGACCCTAGAAGTCACTTTACAGAAACTACACCCAGATTGAAGAACAGACATAATTTTCTGGTATACATGGAGTGGTTAAAGATAAATCATATACAATGGGTCTCAAAAATGCAGAAACACTGGTGTGTGGTATGTGTGTGCATGTGTGTGTTCTCTGATGCTAAGAGAATCAACTGAGATGCCAATAACCACAACAGAGAAAACTCTGGGCCTGCACACAATATTAAATGAAATGCTGCAGCATGGTGGGTTATTGCAGTGATCCAAAGGGATGTTAAAATATGCTGAATTGCAAAAATAAAAACACCATTAAAAATAGGTTGAATATGACAACAAAACAGAAGATTTCAGAACAGAGCTTACAGAGCCATGTATAGCTCTTTATATGCCTGTATTTGAAGATATGGCTGCATTTCATAATCTAAGATTTCCCTTAAGTAATTATAAATGCACATGCCAATCAAATACCAAGTACAAAGAAGTATAATAAATAAGAGTAGAAAACTATAAATGGAAAATGGATGATTAAAAATTAATTATATCAAAAGCACATTCTTTGAAAATCTCAATAAAATTAATGAAGTCCTAGACACATTAATGGGGAGGAGGAAGAACAAAAAGATGAGAATGAGAAACAGATAGAAGAGACATTCCTAGTAACTGGAAGGCAGGAGGGAATGTCACTATGAAGTCCTGAGGCATTAAAAGGAAACAGGAAAAATCAGTGAACAACTTTAGTGCATACTTGTTCCAAATTAGATGAGGGGGACCAATTCATTTATAGAAGCAACTTGCATGAATGATAAGAAAAAAACTGTCAACATATATTACCCAAAAACTAAAAACACTTTGAAAAAGTTTTGTGCTTAAAAAAACTCTACAGGAACACCTGGTGGAATAATGGTTTAGTCCACTGCCTTCAGCTGGGTGTTATCCACATACATGCCAAGGATTTGGGTTTGGGTCCCAGGGCTGCATGGAACAACCAATGTGAACAACTAAATAAACAAAACTTTTCTTCCTCCTCTCTCTTCCTACCTGCTTGCCTGCTCATCTTCATTCCGTTTCGCACCCTCCTTTAAAAAAAATATGCCCTATAAGCCCAGATACCTCAGTATTGGGTCCAATGAAATTTAAAGATGAAAAGAATGTTATTAATTTTAAAGAAACAATTTTTAAAATGGATGAAGCATCAATATTTTTATATTTTTTTCTTGACAGCCTCATAACCGAATACCAAAACCAGAAAAGATACTAAAGAAATGAAAATTACATGGTATTTTCCACATGAACAAAGACACAACAATCCTTAACAAAATATTAGCAAATAAAATCTAGTAAATTCAAGGAGTAATACAACAAGATCAAGTGGAGTTTGTTAAGTGTGTCAAGATGTTTTAATATTTTTAAATCAATCAACAGATTTAGCTAACTCATTAACAGTTCAGAAAAGAAAAATAACACATATCAATAGACTCAAAAATAGAAGTGGCAAAATTCAATACTCATGCATGGGTTTAACAAAACAAAAGAAAACACATAGCAATTAATAAGGAAAGATGTTTTTATTCAAATAACTAATGTCTCTGAAAAATTAGCAGACATCATAACTTACTATTCAGAAACTTAGCATTTTCTCTTACATCAGAAGCAGTTCTTAGAGCCCCTCATAATTATTTCGACTTCTGTTAAATATTGTACTTAAAATTAAAACCACTGTAATAAAGTAAATGAACTAAAACTAATAAAGCAAGGTGCAAAGTTATCTATAATCTATGATGCTATGATTATGTACATAGAAAATCCTAAACCTATACAAGAAAGTCCTAGGATTAATTAACAAAATTTAGGGAGCTCGTAAAATGCAAGGTTGGCGATGATAAACTGAAAATTGTTCTGTCACTTATAAAATACATAGGGAAATCTGACCAAATCATGTGTAATACCTCCACACAAACATTCATCAGTTAAATTATAGAACACTGAAATAAATGAAGAAAGCTATCATGTTCATGGGTTGGAGGACAAAATAGTCAAGTGTCAACTTCTCCAAATTGCTGGAAGCTTTATTTGATTGCAATCTCTAAATTCACTGCAGTCAAAATAAAGCATTTCAGAAATTGATAAACTTAGTCCACAATGTCTGTATATTCTAAGTCCTTAGGACTTGGAATAATCCAAACAATTAAGAAAGAAAGAAAAACAACAACAAAGAAAAAAGTCCTCCAAGGACTTACTACCTGATTTGAAGTCTCCTCTTGGGATCAGCAAACTCTTTCCCGTGAATGGTTACTAGTTTTTGTAAATAAAGAGAGACCTTCTGGGCTTTCCCCCTAAACTCCTGCTAGCGGCACCTTTAAGAAAAAGTTTCAACCCTGATGTCAAGCTAAAGGAGTCCACATGACAATGCACAAAAGACAAATGGCGCAAGGGAAGGGTAGAACCTAGAAATAGATTCATACTTACATATTTTAACTTTGGACAAAGTTACCAAAGCAACACAGTAGAAAAATTCTTTGAAAAATAATGTGAGAAAATTAGCTATCTATAATAAAAGGAACCTTGATTGCTTACCTGAATCCACAAGCACAAATTTATTCAAGTTGGACCATAGTGCCTAAATATAAGAGCAACAGCAAATCTTCCAGAAGGAAATACACAAGATCTCGGTCACGTTCGCAAAATGAGAGATTCTGAGATAGGATACAAAAACCATGAACTGGATAAATAGAAACTGATAAAAAATGAACTCCATAAAAACTGACAACTTCTGCTCATCAAAAAGCTCTTAATAAGGCCAAATGGAAGAATTTTCTAAAAAACATATCTGACCAGACCCTTCAAAAATGTCAAGGCCATGAAAGACCAGGTAAGACAGGAAACTGTCAGTGATTGGAGGAGACTAAGGAAATAGAAAATAAAATGTAATACATTACATGGATTAGATTCCATACCAGAACAAGGAAATGAGTGGGGATGGAGAATCTGAAAAAAAAAAGAGTCTACAAATTACTGAAGAGTATCACACCAATGCTAAGTTCTCAATTTTTTGGAAAATGTTATATAAGATGTTAACACTAGAAGAAGCCAGGTGAAGGATATTCAGAAACACTGTATCATCTTTGTAACTCCTCAGAAAATCTAAAATTATTTTGGTATAAAACTACTTAGGAGAGAAAATTTGTTATGAAAGTGAATTGGCCAGCAACAGACTAGGAGAAAAAATACACTAAAACACACATGCATATATGCACAAGACACAGATACTGTAATAGAGGACAGTACCCAGAATGTGCACCTAACTGCCACAACTCAAAAATGAAATGACTGACGACCCAATTAAAAATGAACAGAAGACTCAGACGCTACAGAGTAAGATATGCCAACTGGGCTACAAGCTTATGAAAAATTGCTCAACAGCATCAGTCATCAGAGAACGCAAGTCAAAACCACGATGAGCTGTCACGGCACCCCCACTGGAACGGCTGAATTTATAAAGAACAGCACTAACAGGTGGCAAGAATGTAGAACTCTCCAAATTTTCACCCACGGCTTAGTGTGACTATAAGCTGAAATGACTAGGTAGGAGAACACTTTGGCTTTTTCTTATAAAGTAAAACACACATCTACACCACAATCCACTAAAGTCCACATACAATATATTATTTATCCAAGGGAAATGGAAACACACAAAAGACTGGATCAAGATGTCCAAATACTGTATAACGACAAACAGTCTTCATACTAGTTATCCAATAAAAAATGGATGTTTTCCACCATGACGAAATGCCCTGTCTGTCACAGGCACGGGGCTAGGAGCTTTACAGGTATGTAACCCCCACAAAAATCCTCTGTACCAACACAGGTTGTCTAACGAATGACATGTCACAGCCTCTTTTACAAGTATTACCAACCAAGAATGTATTGTGAGCCACGCCATGTTCTAGACCTGGAAGACATGGAAACCAGATGCCAAGTTTCCTGTTCTCATAAAGCTTGAACTCTAGGTGGGGAGCCAGGTAATAAATAAATGAAAACATTAACATGGATGACAACACTGTCCCCATGTTGTAGACGAGGTCTGAGGATTTGGACCCAGGTTCTCTGACCCAAAATGCAGAACCCTGGACAACCAGTCTCTCAGGCCAAAATGGACACCGTACTCTTCATCTTTCAAAGTGTCAACCTTCTTTTCAAGATGTCGCTTTAGCAAGTAACACAAACTTAAATGAATAATTTTTAATGAAATTTACGAAACGGAAAATAAACTGCCTGGATTTCCATGGGTCTGTGGTTTCCCCGAAAAAGTGGGCAATGATGCAGAAACTCAAAGATACAGTTCACGGATAAAGGATCAGTATGCAGTATCGTCCCCTGATGCTGAGGACAAGGAGCGTAGAGATGGTCATCTTTGTTCATGTCCCCAGACCCACCATGCTTTCTGCTCATATTACGAAAACAATCTGCTTGCAAGAGGGTTTAAAAGAGTCGTGCTGAACTCCAATGCAGACGGCTTAATAAAGCAATGGGCAACCTACGTAAATGGAGCGCTGGAGTTCTCTCATTTCATTCGCTTGGAATTCATCCCCAAATGATAGATTTCAAACAGGGCACGGCAATTTTACTCTCCGATCACAGTACCCCAACAACCAGTATAGTATCTGATACAGAGAACATGCTAAATATTTTAGCAGAGCAAACCCCAGTGATGTGCGTTCTCCCCTATGTCTTGCAAGATAAAAATCACTTTCCAGTAAGACGTTTACCACGTCTCATTTGCACAGTCTCACAAGATCAATCTATGTGCACTTTCCCAGGGAGAACATGCTCCCTCTTTTGCCTGAAAAGTCTTTATCACATTTTGTTTTCAGGAGAAAAGCAGATCAGGCATCCTGTTCTCTGAAGTCCTCTCTGACATCCTCAGGGGGAGTATCTCCTGCTTTCTGTAAACTCAGCCATCTCACCCATATCCACGCCAATTACCTTGTTCATAGCACGCACTGCATCATTTGTTCACGTCTATTCTTCTGACTCAGTCTTCTGGATCCAGTTGTAATGTGGGTGTGTGTGGAAGCTTCCTCACAAAATCAAGCAATTCTCGGACATCAGCAAGGTGTCTGAGAATTCAACTCAATCTAGTTCAATTCGCATACTATCCACCTGGAGGAGAAGGCTTTCATCTCCCAAGACCAACCTCATCTTTAGAGGTTACTCTCAAGCCCAGGCTATTACCTGTGCCTCTGACCAATTGACTGTAATTCAGAGGTTCCCAAGACCCTTTGCTCAAGTTCAATTAATTTGCTACCGCATCTCACAGAACTCAGGAAACCCGTTTACCTACTAGATTACTGATTTAGCATGAAGGGTGTTGTTGACAACAGCCAGTTGGAAGACATACATAGGGCAAGGTATGGAAAAAAGGTGCACAGCTTCCTCACCTCTGCTGGATGCCATTCTCCTCAAATCTCTACATGCTCACAACCCAGAAGCGCTCCAAACCTCTCTTTGGTTTGTATGGAGGCTTTATGAAAATCACTGATCACTGGCAACTGAATTCCTTCTCCAATGTTTCTCCCCTCCTGGACTTCCAGGGTGGGACAGGATGCTCCACCTTCTAATCATATGGTCCTTTCCCCAGGCAACTAGCCCCTTACCCACTGGTGGTTCCAACAGTCACCTTACTCACATAACAGAAGACACCTTTATCACTCTCAACACCTCCAAATTACAAAGGTTTTGGAAACTATGAACCAGGAACTATGGACAAAAACCAAACATATGTAGCCACCTATTCTGGTCATCTGAATGACTATTTGTATATATGCACACACACATATACACAAACACGTAAATCACAGTATCACAGCTTTCTAAATATTTCTCAGCCCTCTTTTCACATCCCCTCCTCCCAAGGGTCACACTCAAAATGGTACACCCAGCAGGATATGCAACTCACCAACCAGAACAAACACTAGTCTTGAACAACCGATTCAATTCTACATGAAGTTTTCTCCAGCCACTGCCCTGGAGAAGGTCTCCAGCATCTCTGCTCAGCCTCTTGCACTACTTCAAGGTCCCCTGCCCCTGGATTCCTCCCCTTTCATCCCTTTTAATCACACTGTGACCAGCAAGATCTTCCTATAAAGCCAACTGATGATCACTTCTTAAGGATTAGGATTGAATCTCACCTTTTCAGAAAATCCTTCTTCAACATAAATCCAAAGAATAAAATTCTCCCACTAAACCTCTTTAAAAACATGTATTTTGCTACATAGTAAATTTCAATTATTTAAAACTGGATTTAGATTGCTAAAATGAAACTTAACATGGAAAGAAGAAAAATCCATGACGATCTGTAGATCTCCAAACTTTCTGCATCTTCTCACCTACTTCTTTAGTTTCTTATGGAGAGATTTGTAATTGTTAGAGGTTCTGAACCAATTCCTTTCTATAGCACAACATCAAGAGGATGGTGATGGTTATGATAACAGACATGATGCTATCAGTATTTTAACTCTGCACTCATACAGATATTTTGCCACATCACAGTTTCATAGCAAGACAAAAGGGTTTGTCTGAATGACTGAAGAATCAGCAGCTCCATATATGAACTAAATTCATCATAATTACTATGGGACAATTCTTCATAAATAGATTTATTTTGATGGCAGAGCTTACTGTACTTTAAAACCAAAGACATGGGGAGGCTAAAAAGAAAAGATTAGCACACCTAGAAAATATTGTTCTTTTCTTACATACATCGCATGAAATTATTTTATTCTTACAGCCAAAAACAGATCTTCGAGTAGTTCTCTTCAGACTGCAGAAAACATAGTCTTTGGACCACTGAGTAGTGAACTTGATGTGTTCCACACAGATATTGATTCACAATGATGCTTACCTTAAACCACTAAAATGTTAGAATGTAAGATTATTCCAGATAAAATTGAAAACAAAACATAAAAAGAATAACTTAAAATAATAAACACATCTAAACAAATAATGAAAGAGAAATAATTTGTTCTTGGGGAAAAATGAAATTGAGAGAAAAATTTAAATATGGACTATATATATACATATATATACATATATATATGTATATATATCCTGCTAATGCTAATTAAATAAGACTTACTCATTATTTAGATTGAAAAGCAATAGATTCAAACACTGAGTGATAAAAATGCAAAATAATATTCTAAAATAAGGAATATATCCAAACATTTTTAGCCTGTCTATTATAATATATCTCCTATTTTAAGAAATTGATGTTTACTATCACGAAACCAAATTAAATTCCAAACAGGATTTTATGGCAACATACTTGAGGTCAGATGCATCTCTTCTACTCTCACCAGTAACATCTCAACAGAAACTGACTGACACAAAGAAACTGCAGTAGGAAATCACACAATGAAAATGTCAACTTCTGTGAAGCTGCTGTGACCTCTAACATTACTAAAATCTGACTGCCTCATCATTTGACTTCTTTTTCAAAGTCAGGCACTTTGTATTATGTTTTATTGGAACCAAGAACAAATATTTTTTTTCGAAGACCAAAAATACTAGCCAAGTGTGACTTGATTCCAGAACTCATGATCCAGCCCGGGGGGAGCACAGAGATATGTCAGAACCCCACACTTTTGCTGAAACTGTTGCAAATTTGTTTACTGATTATTTGACCAGAGTTTGCTACATTCTTCCCCCAACTCTTCCCAAGAGTTTGTCCTCTCAGCTTTCGCCAGGACTTTAAAGCTGCCTCTTTGAAACATTAAGACCTTGTTTCAAAACATTCCATCTTCCTCTAAGTGACTCCCTCCTCACCCACCTGTTTATTTCCTGCACAGACTCAGGTGTACTATTCTGGTTTTCACGGTGACTTCATTTTTGTCTCCTGTACTTGAAGCAACATTATAAGAGAAACAAAAAATCTGGTCTATCTTATCTTTTCTTTTTATTCTATATATAATATTCATAAGAGCATCTGCCTCAGGGTAAATGGTTAGAGTATCTATTAGGTAAAAAAGGGAAAACAAGACTGAAAAAGCAAATTATCTTGCCTTCTCTTTATCATTAAAATATATAAGGAAATCATTTTATAAGTATATATTTTAAGAAACATTCATGTAAATATGTACATGTACACATATGTGTATATTTGTACTCATGTACACACACACATATATATTGAGTCATTCTTATATGACTTTCTGCCTCCAAATGGTCCTCAGTATGCATGTGAAAGAGATGCACTTATGTGAAAGGTGTGCACAATGGATTCAAACAGTACATTAATGTAGACTCATCACAGACAACTCTTATCGTGCTCTGAGGTCCCCTGATTCCTCAGCCAAGATTAATGGGCACACACTTCACAAGCCACTCATCCCAACACTTGGCCTGAATTTTGAGTTAAACCAACCCCTTTCCTTCATGAGATGTGACTTTAGGAGACAGCTTACTCTTTCTAGTCTCTATTTTCTTCATGTTCATGTCTTCCACGTAAGAAAATGTATGCTAACCCAGAGCACTTGCTCATTAAAGAGACCAAGTTGACACATACAGCTAATGTGCATCCTGATACCAATGGTCATCACTGATCAATGTTTATGGATGCTGAAACAAATATCCCTCTAATCCACATTAAAGTCTCCACCAGGTTTCTCTGAAACTCTAACAGGTTGACTAAATGTGAATGGAAAGAAAATCAAAATGAAAAAAAAATAAAAATAAAAAATAAAGTAAGAAGTTTTGGTTTCAGCAATACGAGTGAATTATTGGAAAATATGTTCTGTTCTACCCAGGAGACAATTTGCCAGACAGGGTTTTGTTTTGTTTTTTTTCAATTTGGAAAATAAGGGAGCAGATTACTGACTATTAGTGAAGCTGTGAGGAATTCAGTCCTACTAGAGATTTTTCTGTTTTTATTTGTCCTAAGCACTTAAATTAGCTAGACAAAATATTTCAGTTCTGGTATGCTTCACATATCCCATTAATTCCACACGATTTAAATCCCTTTAAACATCACTGATTTTTAATTACCATGCAAATGCATTAAGTAAGCTTCTTAGAGTTAAAGGTTAGAGACACATTCAGAAGAGATGGTAAGGGAATTTCTCCCCTTTCCTGTTAGTAATAAAAAATATTTATGAATTTCTACTTTGTGGCTGGAACTTTTTAAGATGACTTGCAATATACAGAAAATGTAATTCTCAGCTAGCCTCCTGAGAACCCATTGGCATGTTCATTTTACAGATAGGAAAATATGCTGTTTTAGTTTATAATCAAGTATCAAAGGCAGACATTATAATTTAGGTAGAACAAAAGAATAAGCAGCATTAGCATAAAAAAGGTGTGTGGCGTCAGCAGCGGGATGGGGCTGGTATGCAGAGGTTGAATTTATTCCTTAGTACCTTGTATGTTGCTACTCTATGGAAGTATATCAAGAGGCAGTATTACAGAAAATGAGTAGGGTCATTAGCATGTCACCTGGAAGACTCTGAATCTTGATGCTTGAATTTTCTTCCTGCGTGGTCATATGTATTGCACTCTCTCTCTCACTCTCCTCATCTGCCAAATACTTACTAGGATAACCTGCAAACGATAGGACTTAAATAACATAAGCATATGTTTATTATGGTGGCCTTGGGAAAAATAAAAGCTGCCCTCTGACATCTCTCCTGGAGTTAGATTAATGACCTTGAGAAAAGACATCACATCATTCTGAAAGTCAAAGTCAAAGGTAACATGCACAACCCGAGATCTGATAGGAGCGAAAACATGCGCTCCTTAGGGCTGGATTTACTCACAGATGAATTCTTTCAAAACAGATTGCACAGCAGACAAAGGGCTGTGATCATTACAAAAAGAATGGGAGTCGGATTTAAGAGTGTTAACTTCCAT
This sequence comes from Solenodon paradoxus, assembly GCA_004363575.1. Classification (NCBI taxonomy): domain Eukaryota; kingdom Metazoa; phylum Chordata; class Mammalia; order Eulipotyphla; family Solenodontidae; genus Solenodon; species Solenodon paradoxus. The sequence goes on along the minus strand of RJWH01005168.1, from coordinate 25,142 downwards.
CTTGACTTGTAAGCATGGGGGATAACTTTTCTCTAGGGACTCTGGCTGAAGTCAGCTGGGGTCCGAGATGGCTGCACATAGAACTTGGTGCGTCTGCTATTCATCTGCATTATAGTCTGGAAAAAAACACGGCGGCGGGATTGAGGTGAATTCCCTCTCTAGGAAGCCAGGGCAGTTTGGCTGGGCACCGGAGAAACTGCAGTGACCCGCTGACTGCGTCCCTCTCTACACCACGCTGCACAGAATGGCTGGGAGTGAAATAATCCTGACGGGATGCCAGAAGGCTATATTTAAAGCCCCGCTCCCCTCCCCGTCATGAGCCCATCCTGCTGTCACTTCGATGAGAAGGAAGGAAGTGTAACTGAAATGAGTCATAAATGACCAAAGACGGTTGAAAGTTCCTGACAGGATCAGGAGAGAACAGGAAGGTACATTGAGGAAAATACTTTTAGCCAATTTTTCTGTACCACATGGAAAAGCTTATTCTTTTCCCAATATTTCAAATAAAAAAGCATGAAAAGAAAGAAGAAAATAGGAGCTCCTGATGTAGAAAAATGCCAATGAGCTGAACAACGAAGTTTAAGAAAAGTGAAGACCAAAGTTCAATCTGACTCAAAAGGGGCCTTATCTAGACAGTGCAGTAAGGAATATTCGATCCCCTATTGCCATAATTTAACCGACAAACAGGTGGTCAGGATTAGGTTGTGGCGTTTTTAAAGGTCGATGAAAATCCTTGGCATTCCCATGACTTTTGTAGTAGTTTCTAGTAAAAAGAACATGTGATTGTGGAAATGGGAACCAAGGCGCTTACGACGACTCTACCATAAAGCAGTGTTTTATGGGCGATGCTACCTGACTGTAAAATTATTCTTGATTTTTGAGAGCACATCATAAATATTGTAGCACACAGAAGCCACAGGCTCCAAAAAGCACCTCTAAATATGCCCACATAACAGAGAGATGTTCTGATGTGGACGAGGTAATAAAAGGAGACACTAATAAAGTCATCGAGTTTTTTGAGACGGCATCTGAAGGCCCGCCCACTATTTTCAAATGTGAAAAAAAGACATTCATTACAAGTACAATTTGTAAGTTAAATCAGAATTTTTGTGTTCATACCTGCAACACAAGCTATGGATTTAACCTTCTATATCAAATTTGAATTTAGAGTGGCATACACAAAATCTAGACACAAATCACTGTGGGAAGTGGGAAGTGGTGGTTTCCTGGGTGCCCAACCTAACCCGAAGTACCTTTGACTGTACATAGTTAACAAAGAACAGTTCGTAGCTTCAGGGCAGATTTTATTTAGTGGAAAGGAACATGTCCAGATGGTTATTTCGTGTCTGTAAGGAAAAGGTAAGTTTGGATGTCACTGCTTTGAAAAGTGCTCTTCCCTTTAGTACTGACTAGAAAAGCGATGAATAGGCAGGTGAGAGGTTTTCCTTTGGAGAGCAGGAGCTAGAGATGGTTCAACCCTTTGAAAAGAATCTAGAAATCGATGCACCTACATATATAGACTCTGACCACACTCACTCCATGATCATTTCAATCATCTCGCCACATCAGCTGCTTTCCTGCAAGTGCGGTAGTTATTTGTGGTCTACACAAAGGCATCACCCCTGTTGAACAGAAATCTGTATTCCAGAAACATGCTCACGAATTTATGCGAGAGATCCATCCTCTAGACACCTACCTTTCTGAGAATCACTCTTCCCCTAATGGTAGCCACCCCATCTCTACCCATGAAGGACCCATCAAGGACGCGTCATCTAAAGACCATAGGAGTCAACAAAAGCTGTTATGATAAAAATATTTTCATTTCAGAGAGGCTCACTATTTTTAGAGTATCTGTTACATATTAGTCTCCTCAAAGACTGAGATGTTAATTAAATAAAGCATAAAAAATATCAACAGTATATGGTTCCTTTTTACTAGAGGAAATGCACACTAATGAATGGGACTAAATTCAAATAATTTCTAGTGACATTTTGATGGGATGCTAAAATAACATATGATATCCTAATTTAAGACCAAAACATTCTTTATAGTTCACAATGGTGAGGGAGATAAACTTTTGCAAGTCATTCTGCAGTTTGTTTTTTAATCTCCGTATCTTGTGATATAAAAGTTAGGTTGAAGAAATCTTTCCAACAAGGAAAGCAAGGTCAAAGTGGAATAGAAAACACATTTGATTTTTTTTAGTGGCACCTAGCACCATGATCATATTTTTTCTTTACAATTCTCTTTTCCAGTGTTGGTTTTCATTCCACAACCAATGGTGATATTAAAGATTTTACATTAAAATGGAGCATAAAATGAGCCATACCTACTTGCTTTTAGGATAATTTATCGCCAAGTGAAACAAGGACATTAAAGGTAAGAAGAAGTGCCTAGCAACTTAAAAATAACCACGTCTTCCAAACAGTTATATGAGGTTATATGAACTGTATAATTAGGAAGTATTTCTGCAGTTTGCAGGGAGAAGATATGTCAGAGTATTCGTCTTCTGTCACCTATAACCTTGATGACTTAAGCGATACTTAGCTCTTTCATCTAAAAGAAAGGGATTCAGGCTCAGAGAACCCTAAGATACCTTCTTTTCTAATTATTATTTATATGCTTTAATTCATCAAAGAATAGCTCTTCATGAAACTATGTAGTTACAAGTTGAAAGGAATTTTGTTTCTGTAAGTCTGCTCAAATCCTTAGCATTCAGTTCCCAGCTGCCCACGGTTTCATCTCCTGTTCCTATAGCTTCTGTGAAAATAGTGTCTCTTTTGACACTATATGAGTGTGATTCACAAACATCAAAGGTGACTTTTAGTGAATGTGTTCTTTGTATAAGAAGTAGCCTAAAAAAATAAAGGAATGCTTATATATCACTTTTAGTCTACTTCCGGAGAAGATTTACCAGGAAATGGGGGCTCAGGAATTCAGGAATTTGTCTAAGTGGCATTTGTCAGGGATCAGACGGCGGGCTAGGAGACTGACTTACAGGAATGCATGCAGGAAAGACCCTGGCAGATCCCAGCAAGAAGCTCCGTGTTGGGGCCTAGGACCTGTGCTTGACCTGCTCGGTGTTGGCTCTAGGACAGTGGGGAATCCCTACTTGCCTGTGGAATGAGCAGAGGAGGGGCTTGATGAAACTTATCACTTCCTGCTGCGTTAGACTCAACAATAGATAAAGCTTTCCCAGCAATCAATATCGGCTGCCATCACTGCCTCTGAAAATAAGTATAACAAATCATACTCACTGATTTTTAGGGGGTTGTGTGCAGATCTACCCTGTTGGCTGTGACTAGGAGCAGCTATGATTTATGATGCTTCATTATACGGGCCAATCCTTCAAAAACAGGACAAATCTCCTGGGCACAGCCAAGCTGGAGAAAAACTGGTTTTAGTGGTTTCTGAAGATCGCCCAAGGCATTCTAATGAAATGATGCTTAGCAAATCTAAGTTGCTCCTTTTGGATGAACTGCTGGGTCTATCGATTCTTCAAGGGACTATATTCTTTAAGGCACTTCTCCAAAGGAACTTCTTCATGATCATCCAAATCTCCACCAGTCTTTCTTTACACCTTCAAAAAATCTCTTATTTGATTATACTTCCAATAACCTGCTTCTTGAATCCATAAGTAGAGTCCCAGACTTAAGTCTTTAAAATCAAAATTTACGCTAAATTCTGCTATTTCACTAAATATCAATAAGTCACTTGGCATCTCTGAATTTTGTTTGGGGGAGGGAAAAGGCAAGGGAAGGAAAAGGGAAGAAAAGAAAGGAAAAGAAATAGACATCTGAAACACTTTTTAGGTTCGCCTTCCAGAAATGGTGGGAGAATGAAATGAAGCAGATGATATTACAGTGCTTTTAAGATCCTCAGATGTGGTAAAATTGTTAGTATTGATAGTCTCTTTGTTGCAAATATACATCCTCCACCGAGAAATACCCTGGGAGGAACATACTAAAGTTCAAAAAATGATGGGTCCTAATGCTTGGGGAAAGACCCTATCTACACTAAACAAAGGAGGTTAAGATTCGGGCAGCTCTGTGATGTCAAAAGTCATTGATTTCTGTCTTGGCAAGGCAGATGAATCAAATTTTGTTGATACAAAGGGCCAGGTACTGGGAACTTTTGCATTCTATTTTGCATGCTCTGACGATGACCTTGGAAAGTTCTTCTTAAGGAATCAACGAGTAAGAGAAGGCTGAGTTGTCTTCCCTGCAACTGAGTTGTGCAATTGCTTCTTTTCCTCTATCATAGGAGGCAAATAGAAGAGATAAATCCATGTTGCAGGGCGCCTGCTTTTCCTGAGTGAAATCTCCTACTATTTCTCATCACAACGGTATCATTTTTTGCGTATGAACCTTGGATCCTTACATCTTGAGAAGGTAAAACTCTTGTTAGCCTCCTGTATACTGAAGAGTCCTTGAGGTGCTCTCACACACTTTAAGATCAGACACATTTGATCCAGAAAGAAAAGTACCTCTGGAAAGAGTGGAGAGGAGAAGTTGTCTTGTTTTGTATTTTAGTTTCTCAAAGAAATTCTTGTCAAAATATGGGTAGTGGGGAACTTAGTGTTACATTCAGATGTGATTTACTATTATGTATACCTTAAACATCTCCAAGATTAGAATGCAATACTTTTTCAATAAAATATATTAAAAAAAAAAAAAAGAAAAGAAACAGTAGCATCCAGAAACGTTAGCATCCAGGGATTCCACAGCAGACTCCTGCAGACAGAAGACCTTGGGAGGACACTAACCCTAAAGCTCTAAAGAATTAGCAAAGCGCTTATTCTGCAAAATGATTGCAAAATATTCAGTAAGAAAGATCTCACTTTCTGATCATCAACACCACTGTTTGTCAGCTTTTTTTTTTCTAGCCTAATAAGCAATGCTGTCTTTTTTTTTTCCTCCTAGTTCTTTCCAACTTTGGTTGCAAATTTAACAATCCAGAAATAAAAATATTTGCTAAATTTTTGAGACTCAAAGATATTCAGGATTTCAGAAATGGAAGCTTATAGGAGAAAGAGCGGGGAAGTGGAAGGGAGGGGAGAGACAGAGAGAAATGTAACTATAGCCTAGAAAGAAAAAGGGGACATACCTGAGATCAAGGTCACACTAATCAGTAGGTAAATTAGATTTTGGATTTTGAGCTCCCGAATCCTAGTCTAGCGCCCTAGGAATTCTTTCTGTTGCATAACTGCTTGGACTATTGAATGACTGTGTGCTTTTCAGGGTTTCCTTCCTCTTAACTTGGTTTCCATTCTAATAAAACTGAAATTTTGATTGTGCCGACGGTCATGTGGTATGATACAGTATTAAACTTAAGATGTATGTGTGTGATGTTATTAACAGATAGCACTTACTTAAATTTATTATGTGCAAAGAACTTTACAAAGCCTTCTATGTATATTAAGTTTAATTTTTAGAATAATCTTTTGAGGCTAATACTATCACTGCTCCTTCTGTAGACATGGAAGTCATGATGATGCCCATCAGTGACGTAACTGGAACCCACCACACAGCTAGAAAGTGGAAGAGCTGAGGTTTCACAGTTCAGATGGCTGGTTACCATGAAATGCTACCAGTGTTTATAAAAACCTCACAGAAAAAACATTCCCCACACATGTTCACAAGTAAACCTATCTTCATCAGATTTGAGAGAAAACCATTTCTACCAGTTGCAGAAACCACCAGCAAACACATTTAGTTCTAATCAAGCAGTAAAAAGCAGATTGTGTTCTTTAAGTACATTTCAACCACTCTCACTGGCATTCAACATGGGTAGAGATACTCCAGGATCGCTATTAAAACTTGACTTTATATTTATCAGATAGGCAACTTGGTTGACGGTTCCTTTTCCTGCTCTTTTCCTATCTGAACTCTTACGGCAGTTCATGAGCTGTGGAGTCCCAGCAAAGACACCTCATTTTATGTACAAAGATGCTGTGTCTTCACTTGACTCTGGGTGGTCTGGGATTCTAGCCATAATTTTATGCAGGGACTTCAGAAAGGATGAAGATGGGACGTTGGGAAGAGTCCCTTAAAGAGCTCTGCTAGGCTCCTCTTATCTCTGTTGACAAGCAACTGGGCTATTGTGACAATGCAAAGCCTGAAATGCAACCAAAATATCCCTGATTCAAACAATTGCAAGTTGAATACCAGCAATGATAAAACTTCAGAACACGAGAGTCATTTATTTGTGCTACAACTTAATACGAGCAAGAAACACTAATAAAAAAGGATTACGGATCATTCTAACATTAGTTTAATTCATTGCTCCTATCATTTCCACAAGGCAGATCCTTTTTCAACTAGAACTGTCTTAGTTGGAATAGTCTAAAAAACAGATCAACCTCATGACATGTCTGTGATCTAAGAGACTATGGGGGTTATTTCTCAGCAGAACAAAAGTTTCAAAGACTGAGTGAGGAAAAGAATCTCCTGATTTCTAACTCCTACAACAATATATGAATCCACTCAAAAGCATCCATGCATCATTAAGTCATCTGACTTCATAAGTTTCTACAAAACAAATCTGAACCTACATTCCTATCACTCTTTTAAAACTAGCTACGTAATTGGAAAGCTAACCTAACAATATCTAATGTGAGATAAAGAGCCTCACATTATTTTCCATGGTTCTTCTAACTTTCATACTAAAGATGCTTTCCTTCTATGCTTTTCATAACCGTACCTGATAAACATGTATTTCTCCCTGAGATCACAACTTCAACAGATTCTTATTTAAATTGTACCATCTCTTATTCAAGTAAAGTCCCAATAGATACAGAAGTTAGAAAACCAAGCAATGACATGCCATTTCATAAGCCACCTCTTCCATTGGTTTATATCCAGGGCACATTATATTTCATGTCATATTTGTTGTTCAAAAACAAGAGGTCAGAAAGTGTTTTTCTTTTTTATTTTATTTTCACTTGTTCATACTCTTTGTTACAGAAAAAACATTTTTCTGTAATGACCACACAGTAAATATTTTGGACTTGATGAGTGATAGGGTTTCTGTTGTAACTCTTCAACCCCACCTTTCTAAGTGCAAAAGCAGGTATTGCTAAACTGTGATCAAATGGGCATGGATGCATCCCCCCAAAAATGGTGCATTTATAAATACAGGTCCCAGGCTATATTTTGCTTACCCATGCTCTAAATTATCAGTAATTTGTCTGGTCAACAATAGCCAAAGAGAGATGAGCATATCTTATTAAAATCTTGTCTAATAAATACTCAAAAGTATATCCTTGTAGATAAAATTTCCTAATTATCTTTTAGAAGGGTACAGAAGTATGCAGGCCATTAGGAATCAAATTCCCTTTCCACTGTGCTATGGTCAGTGTTCTGTTTAGGAGAGTGCTTTATGCATATTTTTTTATGAAATGATAGAATCCAGACAATTTTCAAAACATCAGATCTCTCTTGGAGCATCCATCAGAAGTTTGAATTCACTGAGGTGTAAAATAGAAACACTTTTACAGTGAATGTGTGTGCGCAACAAAATGCCAGAAGCTGCTGACAATGCTGGTCTAATTGATAGAAATTCTTTTCTCCTACAGATTCTGAAGTTTTGGCTTTTTCTCAAAGGCACACCTGACACACACAGGTTGCAATTCAACCAAAGTGTTACTAAATCCTCTACAGTGTATCTGGTATTTTTCTAGAAATCTCAAACGTCTAAGCCATTAGTTAAAGGGATTAACATAACAATCCGAATTGTTCAGTAGAAGAGAGTCACAGATCACTGTATTAAAAATGGTAAAACCAATTATGAATTTAGTCTAACATAGCAGGAGAGCTTTTATGGTTCTCAATATGGTGATTGAGTCTCTGAATAAATGTCGGGATCAGATGTAGTCATGAATCCAGCCAGGTCTCCAGCCACTGTGTCAGTGACACTGTTTTACTCTCTGCGAAGAGTTATTGACATGAAATATTCCTTCTTCAGCTCCTTGTAAGTATATCATTGATACTTCAAGTGATCGACTCCAGAGTTTAGACATAGCATGTGATGATTTGCCTCACGACAGTCAAAACCTTTTCTTATTTTCATAAGGCTGGTAATGTGCAATATAAAAGTGGAATATTTTATGCAGATTATTAATTTGATTCTAAACTGTGCTTGATAAAATGAAAGGAAGAGAAAGAATCTAAGACTATGTCCTAGGTGGTAATTCATGTTAGTTCTATGGGGCCATGTAAATGAATACTATATAAAAGGAGAATGAAATTGAAACAAAACCAGCACTATTCATTGTTGGAATTGATTAGGACTATAGCAAACGTCAAAAAAAAAAAAAAAGTGCAGAATATTTCTCTCTATACAATTTAGAACATTAGTGACATTCAGGGTACCTCACGCATAAGTTGAAATGAAATTTGCACCTGAGCTGTCAGCTTAAAAGACATGTATTCTCAGATGGTTATATAGCATTTGCTCTTTTCGCTATGAATCAAAAATTATCGTTGGCTGTAAAAATCCTATTCACAACAATGGTAAGAACATAAAGACTGAAAAATAAATTTACCAAGAATTAGGTAGAACCCCTGGGAATAAATTTCCTAAGAAATGTGCAAGAACTTACATGGAGAAAACTGTAAAATTTTACTGAGGGAAATAAAAAATAAATATGTGTAAATGGGAGAAACAGTCTGCTCAGTAAGAAAAACCAAAGCTCTTAAAAAAGTAAATTTTCTTCCAAACTTTGCAAGAAATTTTCATGTGATTACAAACAAAATACCAGTAGTATTCTTTCTTTAATTTACCAAAATGTAAAGGGTGTATGAAATCAAAACTATTTCATAATAGTTATATATAATTATGCATAAATAGAATTAGGTAGATTTGTCTTGATACTGAAAGCTAAAATAATGAAAATCGAATTGAGCTGGCACTAAAATAGAGAAATATAATGAGGCAAATTACAGAGTAAAAAGAGTTATCTAAGGATATTTGAGATTTCCTGCATGATAGAGGCAACATTTCAAATCACTGATGAAAGGACAGATGATTTCACTGAATGCTGTTGTGACAACTGTCCATCTAACCAACCATCCATCCATCCATTCAACCAATCATCCACCATTCATTCAACCATTCATCTATACACCATCCGTCCATCAATCTGTCCATCCATCCATCCATCTATCCAATCTATGTATAGCCCTGCTTCAAAACCTGCTCTAAAATACATTTCAAATACATTGAGTATTTATGTGAAAAATTACATAACATACTGAAAGATCATTGGAACATTTTCTTTAAATCTTAGGGAGGAGAAGAATTTTCAAATCTGAAAACCAATATAAAAAACCATAATGGCTTAGGACACAGATGTATAAATCATTGGACACAAAAATATTATACACAGTTATTATACAAGAAACTGTGTTTGCAATATGAGACACTGGGTTAATAGCTTTAATATATAAACAGTTTCAACAAATCAGTAAGAAATATGAATGCACTGAAGAAGATACACAGAACTGCTCTGTGTCTGTAGAAATGAAATTCTCATATTGTGAGAGCATACATTAGCATATCTTTTAAAGGAAACATAACTATATAATATGTATCAATAGCTAAAATGTGCATGTTCTGGATTCTAGGCACCTCACTTTTAAGAATTTGCTAAGGCAAACAATCTGAAATTGTATCAAGTATGAATATATATAGCTATTCAACATAATTTAACTAGTTATAGTAAAAATCTCATATAGTCATATAATGTCCATCAAAAGAGTAGATTTAATAAATATGGTACAGTCACACAATGAAATTATATGCAACTAATGGTATTATGTTGTAGAAAAATTTTAGATGGCATTAAAAGATATTCACAAAATGCTAAATACAGAAATCTGGTTACAACACATAAACTATGATAATGTATGATTTTATTTCAGGTTCATGCATATAAATCCCCACAAAGTCTAGAGGCTTAGTGATCATTTTGCTAACTATTTATTTCTGGGGTTGACATTTAGATATCTTCTATTTTCATTATATTCTAATATATTACTGATTTTTCTATAATACACAGGAATAAGTAATAAAATCATTTCAGATTTAAAAGTCACCAAATATTAAGAAAATTAAATGACAGAAAATTTTACCTGCTTTTACAAAGCAAGCATAAAAAACAACTGGTAGTTACCCTATCTTTATCTCATTTAATTTCCTTGATTTCCAAATATAGAAAATCTGGACTAGAATTTAAGAGATTTTTAAAAGATTTTATCATCAGTGACAAGTTTAGGACAAACCTAGAACTTTCCATTGTCTGTTTTTGATATAAATACTGACTTTTTCATAATCACCATAGAAATCTCAAAAAAAGTAGTGGTATCCTTTAATACAAAGATTGTTTTCTTTCCAAAGAATTACAGAATTTAGTGATTATTTTAAACTACATATAATTCCATTATGGTAAATCTTTACTAAACAATTTTAAAATTATGAGTATATTTATATGTATATAAACATATGTAATGTATGTATATATAATTGTGATAGATATGATGTAGTTGGCTTAATTTTATTAACTTTCATCAATATACTTGATAAATAGAAAAAAAGAGACTAGAAACATTTTGTTTAAGCCACATATTTTTTCCCAAACTTGAGGAACACAAATGTATTCAAACCAAAGTCTTTTGGATTGACCTTGAAAAACATCATAATGCTAAACATCATTCTGCTGAGTATTCTGAGATAGGTACCACTTCATTAAAATAACAAGGAAGATATGAAGGGCTGATAGTTTCTTGGTTCTGAAAGTCTCTCGAAAAATTTAATCAAAAGCTAATTTTGTACTTAATTCTCAGGATTACCAAACACTTTTTTCAGGGCAGATTCTGTTTTGAGCAAGTACTGAATTCATTCCCCAGTGAGGAAAGATGATTTATCACAATAAAGAAAAAGTCAATCATAAACTTCAATTAATCTACAAACCCTGAGCAGGCTGAAACAGGAACAACTACTCTCTCAGAGATATGCACTGTCTATTTCATGTATTACATATCTTACTCTTTATGTTCTATTCATTTGATTTTTGTAGGTATCCCGTCATCTGTAAAGCTGAAAATGGACTATCAACAATCATCATAGGAGATTACAATGGAAGCAGAGTCATTCAATATTTCCAGGTTCCCCTTCAACTTGAGACAAACACAAAATAAATGGGATAAGGGTTCGAGGGAGCAGAAATTTCCAGTACTTTCCAGCTATAAAATAAGACTGGTTGTATGAGGTTGTCATGCACAGAAAGCTTGTCACCCATCTTTCTACCCGTCTTTAAAATGTGATAATATGTATTTCTTAGATTTTTTTTGAGAATTAAATGTAAAATCATCAAAAAGGTATATTTCGTTTCATAGAAGTTTCCCAATAAATAGTAGTGATTTGTAGTCATGACATTAATCAAAATAAAATATCTGCCTGTTACATGTCATAGGTGTAATGCAAATTTAGAGTGGCTTTTCACTGATTTTTTTTTAAATTTAAACATTTGTTTAATGAAATGTTTGAAAGAACACAGGGAACACATGCACACACACACATACCCACACAGAGCTCTTAGATAGATATACCTGGATTAATTTATTAACTTTCATTTTGGCATTGCTCATTTCATAGCATGGAAATTCAAAAGGACAATCACTGATTGTACACACATTTACAAGACAAAGCCTTCTTGCATATTTTATAAAATATTCACTTCTCCCAAACAAAACCCAACTACTAGGTAAAGAGATTCAGTATTTCACAACCATTGGAAACACATTCAAACTCTGCAAACATCTTTCTCCTCTTCCCTCACCCCTCTTTCTCTCCCCCAGACATCATACATGTTTGGTTTAATTAGCTTTTGTCACAGTACAATTGAACGATGCACTAAAACATCAACAAAAAAAGGAAAACCCAAAACGCCAATATTATCATCACTTTTCTTAAACATGAGTTTAAATAATTAAGAGGTATTTTGTCCATATCTAGGTATTTTCAACCAGGTAAAATCTGTAACATTTGCCACTTAAACTACGGCACTCTAGGTAAAGAAAACTCCATTAAACAGTAAATTTCCACCTCAAAGAGGGTGATAATGATCAGATTCGGTTGGGTAAAAGAGCAAGAAAAAGCCATTTCTAAAAATGGTCCTCAAACCTGGTTTTTCTCATAGAAGAGTTTCATGGTCTCTTAGAAAATGTGCCATTAAGACAATAAAATGATAGTTGATTTTCCAAATAACCAGAAAATGCTGTACTTGTTTAAAAAAAAAAAAAAAAAGGTTTCACAGTAATAAAAAGCAATTGGTCAAATTATTTTATTCAGATTTCTTACAGAACAGAACTTGGGAGTCTAAATCCGCCATCCAAAACAAAGCATTCCCTAATCTGAAGGAATAAGGAAACTTTTTGCTTTTCATGTGGTCTATAATTCTACAGGTCTTTGAGCTCTACAAGCACTTAAAATACTATGACTTTCCGAACTGCAAAGGTTATCATTCTCTAATGAAGTCTGTTAGAGAAATCGCTTGCCACACCGGCAGAGGAATGCAATTCGAATAAACACTCAGAAGCATTCTTCCAACACATGACTCAGGCAGGAATATGTGCAGCCTGGCAGGCCAGCCCTGCAAGCTTTAAAAGAGAGCTCAGCTCCATGAACAGAGCTTAAAGAAAATGATTTACATAGCTGATGGGAGGACACTTCAAGAGATCATTCAGTCTAGTAACTCCAACGCTCAGCTGGGAAAAGAAACAGAAATACGGATTCAAAATCTAAATCTTGAAGTTTGCTGGTTAAGCAAAACAAAGAGGAAAGCACTTCCATTTCATTTTTTGAGGCATGAGGGCTTCAGCAAGGACAAGCACACAGAATGAAGAGGAGATTTTGCAACATAAAGTCTTCAACATCTCATTTTCTGATTTTCTTTAAAATACTCTATAAGTCATTTCAGATTAACATGAGAAGTAAGTCTTCAAAAATTTCCAGCTGATGAGATGCCAACACCCTCCATACAACTGACAACTTTTAAAGATGATCTTTATATATTTGTTTAAAAACCAACTGTCTGATTATATCATCTTTTGTCAATCCAACTAACCTGCAGCCCTGGAAAGAATAAACACTCCATTTCTTCCGTGCTGATGTTGTCAAGCGCGCAAGGCAGAAATACATGGGACTGTGCCCAGAGAAAACAGCACTGACCTTGCAATTATTTATTATAAACCCATAAACCCTACTGCCCAACATTCCCCACCAGCAGAGTAACATGCAGAATAAAACAGGCTCTCAGCTTCCACAGTTATGCACCACATTCTTATTTTCCTGGGAAGTGTCAAACTCTAAGTCATTGCCAAGGTATGAAGTAAGATGTCAAATGGTAACTTGTTTATGTGTCATTGTATCAGTTCCTCTTTAAATTTCTAATTTGATTATGTTGGAGTGTATACATTACACCTCCACGCATGAATAAATAAAATAATATGCATTTATTGAGCACCAGTCATGTAGACGGAAGTTCAAGTCTTATGATGTATCTCTGATTTCTAGCCAAATTAAAAAAAAAAAAAGAGCGAAACGTGACTTTGAGAGTCTACCTAATTAATTAAAAGAAATTCATGGAGAGGTCAGTAGGAAAACCTTGAATATTATTTTACTCGATGATCCTGAATGAATTTGTTACTAAATTATTGATCTTGAGAGGAGAAATCTCAAGGGGCTTATTCACTGAGGTCTTAAGTTGGAGAACAGGCTTCAGGAATCATATTCAGGCAATCATAAACAATGTGCAGCAAGTTATTCAGTGGCGTTTTCCCTGCCTGTAAATGTGCAATATTACTACTACTAATCAGTCCAATAGCGATCTTTCTAAACCAGGAAAGAATGATTAATATTATCCTAAAATGCATATTGAAACATCAGTTTTTCCTGATTTCTTTTCAAACCTCTTTCAATAACTGAAGTAACTATTCTTCCTTTATTCATAATATCAAACACCAGGCTAGGTGCTCATCCATCATCCCACCATTTCGCAAACTTTCGAAACCTTTCTAAATGCAGAATTAGGAGTATTTTTCATCCTGTGTATCAATCCAATGAGTGCAGAGATGTGTAAGGACATTTTATAACAATAAAAATCTAAGCTGGAAAAGGCTTTTCCACCTTCTCATTTTCCTCCTTCCTAAGTGCCCCTGTCTTCTGTTTGATTCCTTGTGAAGAAGCTGGAGATTTCCTCAAGTCTGGCTCAACTCAAGAACTTTCATCTCCTCCTCATCTTCGTGTAGGGTGCACTCTGCCATTCACATCCACTTACATCAGTGTGCAGTCACAGAAATTATAAGATTCTCCTAGTCCTTAGTGTCCACATTTTTTAAAGCAGGTGACAATGCTATTGCCAGCTCAAAGGATTTGTAAGAATATTATGTGAGTCACATGCGCTCTGAGTTTTTATTTTGGCAAATGTTGTAATGTCGGTCCTAACAGGCAATGACGGTCTTCATGCTGTTAACACCTCACTGCACTTTACCACAGGACTGTTCTTTTGTTTCCATTTATTCAACTATCACTGATCCTTCTTGCTTAATCCAACTCTCCCTTTTCTATCCAGGCTTCTCATAGAAATCCTACCACAATGATTACTTGAATCTCTACCATCACAAGCCCCTGTTACAACTAGAGACCAATTAGTTGTTATCACGTTCTTTTACTGGTGAATGTATTAGCTTCTACCTATGAAACTAGAATTCCTCAAACAGTGGCCCTCAGATGGTACCTGGGTCCATCAGAATCTATGACTATTTAGGGAGATTTCAAAAATGCAGACTCCCACGCTCCATTCCAGACTTTGGTCTGGGCCATAAAGTGATTAATTAATACTGACATTAGACTCAAATGAATCCATGAAGCCTGAGAATCACTGTCAAAATCTGGTCCTTTAACCTCCTATTTTGATTCCTTGACCTGAAGGATGCACCGCTCTCCTACCCCACCAGCCAAAGCTCTCTTCCCTCCATCACTCCTCACCCACCTCGCCTCTTCAAGCAGCAGATTAATCCTGTAAGACTGCAGAGATTGCCTTAGGCCCTGTGTAAGAACCATTGCATTTCTTGCCAAAATTTAGCCCGTCATTGTGCAGGTGAAGTTAATACACGACAAATACTTCTCACCGGGGGCTGATACACTTCAGTCCATCAATTACCTCTCCAATGAATGGGTTCAAACCTTGTTTGTTGCGTCCACTAATCGTCAGGCATCATGCAAGGCACTGTGGAGGGGCTGGGGGCATGAATGACAGGGACCACACACTTGCACATTTCAGCAGCTCTGACTTTCCTCTCTGACTGACTGACATACCCTTTTGCTAAGACACAAGCAGATGCACCTTAAAAACGTCATCGATGTAATTGTTGGTGTTGTGCAAGGAGAGGAGTTATTTTATCTTAAATTGCCCAAACAACTGCTTCTATGTTAAGACCTCTTGGCAAGCATATGGGCGGTCGGTGCCAAATTACTGAACAAGGAAAATGAGACTTGGCAATAAAAACGTCCATAAAATGTGAATACCAGCAGAAGTCAATGGGTTAGAGACATCCCATATTTTTCCATAAAAACAGGGGCAGGATAATGTAAACATTTCTCTTTGTTCAATACAGTATATAATTGCAAATAAAAAGCATAACTGGGAGTAAAACCTAAATCTCATGTCTGCGTGTTTTCCAAATGCACAAGCATCGACTTTTTAGTCTTCTTTTAACTGCCTCAAAGTATGTTGCATGTCATCCAAGAATACATGTTGAATTTGGAAAAAATGAATAATGGCATAAACAGAGTAAAAGAGGAACTATGTCAACATGCGTTGAATGGATAAATGAAACTCTAAAAAAATTTTCCATTTTACATGGTATTTAAATCCAGTTCTCTATTTTGTATATGATTTGTATGCTTATTGTTAATGTGTACATAACAAAGTGTAAACATAAATACTGTGCTTATTTTCAAATAATCTGTAGGTAAAATTGTGATTAGCGGTCTATGAAATATATCTTTGAAATTCTTTTTTTTAAAAACACAGTGAATAAAAAAGGAAAAGTTAATATACACATATATTCATGTATGTTTATAAGATCATAGAAAACACATGGAAAAATACACACCAATTTGCATTTTTGGTAATAGGAGAGCATATATTTCTTTAAAGAGCATAAAACTGTAAAGATACTCATGGTCTATAGAATGAAAATGTGGACTATAAAACTGTCTCCACAAAAGGGAAAAAAGGAGCCTCCTTCACTATGGGTGAGAATGTAAATGGGTGCAACCTCTTTGCAAATCAATATGGAGATTCCTCAAAATATAAAGATGGATCTACCCTTCGGTCCAGCAATCCCAGCCTAGGCACATACCCAGAGGATAATCAGAAAAACTATCTCTACCCCTATGTTCACAGTAGCCAAGACATGGGAACAACCTAAATGCCCATCAACGGATGATAGATAAAGAAGCTATGATCTAGGTATTTGATGAAATTCTATACAGATATTTAAAAAGAAAAGATGAGATCATACCCTTTGCAAGAATCTGGATGAAACTGGAGGGGGATCGTGTTAAGTCAAATAAGTCAGAAAGAAAAATTCCAGATCTTTTCACTTATACATGAAATATAATGAAAAGAAACAAACAAAACCCCACAGCAGGACATAGGACTGTGGCTGGTGGAGTGGAGGACTGAGAATTATTCACAGGAGCAATTTATCGGCAATCACCAAAGTGGGTTCTCAATGGAAAAAAGTTCAACTGCAAAAGAAATCTTGAGAAGGAAAACATGGAAAGGGTGTGATTTTTGTACATGGTGCCCACCTACAGCCTAAAAATACTGAGATAGTATACAGAGAGATCATCAACTGGTACCAGCCAACATTCCGTGACAATTATTGCCATAATAAGATGAGCATTTACTCATTTAGATTTAGATGCACCGTTAAGATCAAGCAGAGTCTGATCCCTTCTGCTGGAGGAATAGCTCCAGTTATGTCCAGTTATTAGAGAGCAAACAGCACCCACTCATTGAAATGAAAGACATAATGAAAGTATGCCCTCTATTCTTCCAGACTTTATTCAAAATCTTGCTTTACTATTGGGTTCAAACCGTGCTCAGGAGATGTATATAAAGTTTAAGTTTCTCAAGGACAGGGGCCAATTAATGCCAAATTAAATACCTACTGAAAAAATCATTTTAATGTCATTGAATTTTTCAAGGTGGAGAAGCTGAGGGGAAACAGTAACATCTTATGAAGAATTAGATGAAATATCTGATCCACCTATTTCCCCAAAAGAAGAAACAAACAACTACGGCAAAACAGTATCTTGGAGGAAGAGATATTTTTGTTTTTGGATTAGAGCTGGTTACATTTGAAAGTGCAGTAGAACGGATGGCTACGGTGGGGCACATGATGTCACCCGGGGGTCGCTGTGTGACCTTACAAAAGTCACTTAACCTCTCTGAACCTCACATTCCCTTTTCTGTAAATAGATTGACAGCAGTTATCTCACTGACTGTATAAGAACTGGAAGAGATATTGCACATCTACACGATTCCCCTACTTTCTGCTGTTAGCGTCATGGTCCTGGAAGAAGGCGGTAAGAGGTGGGGAAGGATGAGAACTTCACAGTCGGGTAAGCAGCTCCCATGTGTCACCTCTTTAGAACTAAACCCACTGTGGTCAGTGAGGATCCATGGCCCTCATCAGGCTTCTCAGTCTCCAGTAACCCCACTGACCCCTACTCCTCAGTGGCCAATTGTAACCTCTTCTAACCTCAACAGAAAGAGCTTCCCACGTCGCTGAGAAGAGAGGGGTCTTCGGACCTTTAGCTCCTGCTCTCTCCACCCCACCCCACTCTGCTTTATCTCTGAAACGTACTCCCCTCTCTGGGATAGTTCTCCTCCAAGCGATGTGAGACTCCTGCCAACTGCCCTTTCCCCACTTCGCTTCCACTCAAAACACTTCAAGCAAGTGGTCTCCACAGCTGACCTGCGAGCACTGAACACTCCCCCGGGGGGCTGCGGTCCAGAATCTGTTCCGTTGATCACGTGGCATGTGATGCACCTGACCATCCCCTGTGTGCCTCTCAGCTGTTATGACATGATCATCTGCAGGTTCTCCTACGAACTGAAAGCTGCTTAGCTTCTCACGTACCTCCTTTCCGGGCTTCTCCAAGCTTCCACCACTTAAATTACACACTTCTCCAGACTTCCCTCCTTAGCTGGTTTCTCCCTTTTCCTTTCCGGTGGCATCCATTCCTCATTCCTACAGGAGAGGGCCGACTTGAATGCCGATGACGAGTCCAGTCTCTAGCCCTGGCCTCACCTCAGCTGGGTATTTCCGAACACGACTGGCTCTCTCCACGTGGAGACGAGGAGCCAGCCTTCCCCACCTGAACAACCCGCAAGCCTCATCCCAGCTGCTCTTGCGTGTTCTCTGCGCCAGTAAATGACTCCCCCAGAAACCTGGGACTCTGCATTCTGCAGCTCCCCCTTCTCAATGGCCTGATCTCATACCTTCTCCTTTCTCTCCCGTTCTGTTCACCGATCCGGCCTGGGTTTGGGCAGTACGTTCTCAGCTCCCCCGCCGTGTGCTCTTGCTGGACTTCAGTCCACCCTCCGAAATTTAGAAACATCTTCCTGCAGCTCTGCTCACGGGGGACTTTGCTACTGGTGTCCTCCCATCGCTCCACTCCGAGTGTGGCCATTTTAAGTTACTTATCAACGCCTAACGTTTGTTTTCCTTGTGTCTTTATATCCCGTTTCTGTCTCCTTTGACTAACTACTCACAGGCCATCTTCTTCTAATTTCTCCGTCACACCCTGATATGCGTCATCCCCAACATGCCCTGTGTATTACGTCTTTCAAAGCACTTAGGATTCTACATTGCGATTCCTTCTACATTGCGATTCCATCTGTTAGTGGATTTAAACGGCAAATGCCTTGAGTTTTGGTCTATGAATCTGTGCCCTGTCCCCCACACATGGGGTCCAGTGTCCAGTGGATAACAAATCGCTTTCATGACAACAAATTTTTCATCCAATAGTTGTGACATGCATCCAAAGTCCAACATCCAAGTGACCACTGTCCAGAGAGCAAAATCACATGAGGGAGAAGATATAACCTTGTCTACAAGCATGCCATCAACAGGAAATGGAAAGATAGAACAAACAGGGACAGATAAGGCAGCTTGAAATATCAAGTAGCAAAGAATTGGTGAGAGCAACAAGTGACAAAGGCAGACAGAGGTGACTGGATATCAATACGTTTTAAGGAAAAGCTGAGATTTCTGCTCAGCATACGAACAGGAGGAGCCCGCCGTAAATGAAGACGAGTGAACACCCAGATATTAAGTTTCACGAGATCACGGGATAGTCGGCCTCATTCACGACTCTGTCCCTAAGGCGCAACACACAGCTGGATTACAGTAGTCACTAAATACGTATTTGGGTCGAATTGCATTATAAAGTGTACAGCTGGTGATATAAGAAAACATCTGCTAAAAAAGAAGCCCAGAAAAACCCACTACAGCACTTTTCTCCATTTGCCATTCCATAAAAAGGTAATTTGTGTGTGTATTTACTAGAACTCTTTCCTCAAAAGTGAAATATTGCTTCACTTTCTGGTTGGCAAATGTGTGGTTTCAAGACGGAGCAGAATCTGCTTTAAGTGAAGAGAAAGCTATTTGAGTTCTTAATCCTTCAGCTCCAAATTTGGATCTTAAAATGCACTTTTCATCAGAGAATCTTAACCCAAAAAAGATTCTTGCCAATTTAACCAAGACAGCTAAACATATTTCATTCCAAAGCCAAGCTTTCTGCTCAAGAGCATTCACGTTGAGGTCTCACTCTCCTGAAGATCTTCCATGCGGCCCACACATGCGTGAGTCACAGGGCCCAGGTGCCATCGGCATGTCCTAAGTGAAGAAGTCACAGCTGCATGCCACATAGGAAGACTGCATTTTCCTAACACTGATGCAGAGTTTCCAAGTTTTCGGACTTTTTCCTACCCAGCAGAGCTACATAATCAACCAAACCTGGGACACCTGTCACTGCGAGTTGGCAGTCTATTTCACCCGTCCCTTCTGACTTCAAACATCACTTGAGACCTGGTCACGTGAATTTCTGACCCCAGCACATGTAGGACAAAAGTTGGACGATGGTTCTCTTGAAGAATAGCCAGATATTCAATGCTTTGCATATGGTTATGCTCCTTGAACACCGGTCCTTCACGCTGTATCATTTCGCAACTCTGGTTGTCGCCTGAGATAGGTAAACTGGAACTATGACTTCCTTTAAATACGTGAGGCAATGAAGTTTGGTCTGTTTGTCAATTCCTTCGGGATGACTAAGTAATAGAAGCAGAACTTGATCAAGATTTGGCGCAGGGTCTTTCCCTCATGATCACTTACTGGAAGCACCATGCTGACTGCACAAGTGAGTCACTGACAATGGAATGGGCTGTGGCCTACCAATCTCCAAAGGACGATTTGCTATCATAAAAGAAAGTGACCAGAGATCAATGACCAGAGGGGCTGTCCACAAAGGGCAATGAGTCTGAAACATGTGTCCACCAATTTTGAGTTTTCACTTAAAACAATCAACTCTTCTTTTAGAAATGAATCTAATCCAAAGATCCTACCCCTTCAAGACCTGTATACAAGGACAATGTACCACAAAGAAGCTATTCAGAAACCAGGGAGGGCATTTCCCTTCTGCGGTTTCAAATCAAATAACCACAGTATTTAAACACACATACCCAAAACAACTAATGGCATGCATCAGAAAATATGTCTTTGGAGGATGAATGTGGGGTCACTGAGATTGCGGTTGAAATAAGTGTTGATTTTTCAACAAGGAAAGATGTGTCTGGGCAAGTCCACGTGTGTTAGCATTAGGCTAAGAAAGGAATCGGGCATGGAATTTCAACACTCAGTTCAAATCATTAATGCTGCAGTACTGTCCTATTTACAAGCTGACATTCGCTTTTGCACTTTCGACATCCCATGATTTTGCAGCGACAGTAAATAGCTTTAAGAAATGACACCTAGCCTTAGCTGGGTCTATATTTTGACTAGCAGTTCTTGGCACAGTGTCCAGTTCAGCTATCTCTCCACAGTGCTCCAAGCAGGTGAAAAATGAAGATGTCAGAAAATACTCTAGTACTCTGAACACTTTGGTGATCGATCTAAGTTCTTAGCTACGCTACTGTAACAACTTCTAATCATCTCTTCGCCATCTCTTTGGTTTCTCAATACTCTTCTTTCCCCATAAAATCTTATTTTGGGGATACTCTAAAGAGGAAGAAAATACAGTAACTTGGGAAGAGGAAGGAGCATAAATGTCAATCAACATGCAGAAGAAGTGTTGAACTCAACCAGAGGTAGGGCACAGAAAACCATACCTGATTTCTGTTTTACTCTGTTTAGCAACACTATTTTTCAGTTCAAGATCCTGGGGCTCAGAAGGTATCCACACTGGGACATTTATACCATCTCACAGTGAAACTCAAAATAAGAAGTGCTAAAGGAGCTCGAAAATCCCGCAACACATGTGCATGTGAGAAGGTCAATTGTTTCCCAAGAAAGAGGCATTCTCTACTCAGAGGGAATTTTCATAATGTGTGAGAAATGTGAGACTCTGAATCATTCAATACTGTCTTTAGTCTGTTTAGTTCCTCGATGATAAAGTAAATGCTCAAGAATTGGGATATAAGAAGTTACAGGTCATGAAATATTACTGCGAGAGGTGAATTCCTGAGAGAACTCTCGAGAAATCAGAAGATGCTTCAAAGTCTTGTGATACCTGAGGGTTAGTACTTCCCTTTGGACTGTGTGTCAGGACTAGGCTGCTTATGTGAGCTTCCTCTTTACTGGAAATCTCCCAGCAGAAAAATTCATGTACTACTGAGAAAATGCCTCCTACCCAACAAGTTGACTCCTTGAGTGTTTTTGCATAAAATCCTCCACTCTCTCCTCTTCCCTAACAGTGTGTCCCTTTCTAGGCAGAATCATGATGCAACACCATCTTCTGAAACACGCTGTTGCTGCCAGCATGGAAAGGGACACTGGCATCTCACAGTCAAGCGTAGCCTTTCTAGAGCGACTTTTCAGATGGGGGAAAACTTCAAACACTGGAGCAAGTGGGGGTATTCTGGGCCAAGACCCATTGTCTTGTCTGTCTGCGGTGCCCCACCATGGGCAGCAGGGGGCGCTCCTGCATGAAACAAACCCCCCACAAGTGTTCCTGGGTTTGAGAATGTGGAGGCTTTTCCTGGTAACACTGGCCCCAAATCCAAGGAGATACCTCTAAGGAGCGCCGCGGTTCAGAAATTACACAGGCTTAGGACAGGCGGTGAATAACGCTGCAGAAGTGACTGGAGATGACACATGGGTCTGAGGCTGCCTTAGGAAAGCAGAATTGCCAATTTTTATTTTACTTTGGTGAGCAGGAGGGGGTCAAAGGAGGTAGGAGCAACTGACAGGGCAGGGGAGGCTGCTCTAAACAGGCACCTCTAAAAGCAACAGGTGGACATCAGTATCCTTGGGTCATTTCTTTAGCCTCTTTCTAACAGTTTAGTTTGTAGTTACAAGCTCTGTGAAATGTGAACTCCAAGCCCTTCTGTTTTCCCTGACTTCACCCCAACCCACAAAATCACTTGTAGGTTGGGTTTCCCACAGAACCTTAGTGAAGTGGCTTTGGCAGGGGTCTGCTGCACGTGGCTGCGTTCTGCGTGTGAATGTGTGATGCATTGTACTCTTTACTCGCTCTGAGCCATGTTCCAAGTATCAGAGCCAGACTGGAAAAACCATCAAGGACCAGAAAGTGCAGGCGCTCAAACTTCAAGCACGGTGGATTCCCAGGCAAAAGCCCTGGCCCCAGCCCCCACTTCACACACACCCCACCCCACCCTTCGGGCTCCTTCCTCTGCCTCCCCAGGGAAGGTGTGCGAAGACGACAGACATAGCAGTCTCCAGACTCACCATATTGACTTCAGAAACCATGTCGATGCTGGCAATGTCAATGTTCATGCCCACAGCCACCGGGGGACCTGCGAAGCAAGACAGCCAGCCACGTGATTTCACAGAACTTCATGCATTCCTAACGAGTTGTCCCAGGCCAGGGGACACTGCCCCAAGTCCCTCCCCAATGGCTCACTCTCAAATTCACCCATTCCCTGCTCCTTTAAAAAAAACGGGATGACAGCCGGCTTCTCTCAGAGAAATGCTCTACAAGCACAAACGTTTCTGGAAGGCAGAGGGATTCCAGTTCCATCTACATATGTAAATGTCTCAGTGGGCGCACACATTCAACTCACAAAGGCTCCGGAATCCTTCTGGTCCCAGGGAAGTCTTTACAAGACTCAGAAACCCCGCTCCTTCGGAGTCCTTCCCATCCCCCTTCGGTATGCAGGTTTTAACTCTTTAAGTTTCATAAGACTCTGAAGCCAAATTCAATGGGCACAGAAATTGTAAGGTTGCAGAGAAATAGGTCCCTGGTCCTTCTTCCCCCAACCTCCCTACCGTCCAAGCCCCTCAATACTCCCCTACATACACATACACACACACACACACACACACACACACACACACACACAGCACCTTGAGGCTTCCAGGACTGGAGAAGATTCAGACATCAGCCACTTTAAAGCCCCCCCACCCCAGTCAGAACTCTTCCCAAGTAGGCGCACAGGGGGTTAATGACACTTCTCAACCAATTGTCTGCACGTCCTGTCCTCAGAGACGTTCCCAACGGCCTCAGTAAAGCAGGTTCGCTGGGGACACTGCTGACTACATTTAGGAGGCTTAGATTTCAAGGAAGCAAAGGCAGAGTCCAGCACAGGGTGTCAGAAGAGTGAAGTCCAGGCCAGCAGTCAGCAGAACACGCCGAGGGGATCTCCCTGCGTGCTGGGGAGTAACCAACCGGCTGGAGTTGGACTCAGTTTCTCCATCTGGTAGCAGACACACAACCAGCACGCCACATGGGCACGGGAGGGAGAGGGAAGACAGCCACACAAGCTCAAAAGACAGGCAAACGCTGGGCTGGTTTCTATTTCCAAGGCAACCCCATTACCTCCAAAATCGGGTCTCAGACGAATATCATAGCCTTTGAGGAGTCTATCCACCGTCTCTTTAACCAGCGACATGTTACTAGGGTCATTGACACTGGAGAGAGAAAAGACAATAAGCGGGCATCAGTTAGCAGCAGGCACCGCGTCCTCGGCAGCTCGCTGCTGATCCCTGCTCAGAGAGGGCTGCAGGCAGAGCCCCCCAAGTGAGAGGAAAAAGAGACCCTCGGCCACTTACCTCTGCGCACAGACTGCGGCGATTATTAAGGGGAAGGACCAGATCCCAAAGCAGCCCTTTTTCCGGACTCTCCACATCCCTTTAGTTTTGACGGGATTGAGGGTTTCACTGAAGACAGAAGATCCAACTTAAGTCTGCACAGTGCAGTAATTCTAATGCGAGGCGCATGCGCACGGCGTACCAAAACATCAAAGGGGCAGCGGCAGCTGCCTGGGACCCAGCAGATTTTCTTGTTCAGGAAAAAGAAAAAAAAAAAAAAATTAAAGGGGAAAAAGAAAAATATATATAATAGATATATAATATCAACCGCTTTGGATACTACAGAAAAGTTAACCCCGGGAAGCATCCAAAGTAAAATCTTTTGCTGTCCTTTTCCTTAAGACAAAAACAACCCGAGTGGCTGGTAAGTTTGGGTAGTTGCAGGAGGCAGCTTTGCACCTGGAGGGTTGTGGAGAGAGTGTGAGTGTGTGAGTGTGAGAGTGTGTGTGTGCGTGCGTGCCCGCGCGCTCTTAATTATGCAAAGCCGGTTTAGGAAGGTAGGGAGTCACCGGCAGTGGAGTGGCCGGGAGCCCACTCCCGGTCTCGGTGACAGAACGGGGAGAGGAGTTTGAACTTTATTTTCTGGGGACCGGGCAGCCCCTGCCCGGGGCTAGACGGGGCTGGCGTGGGGGGGCGCGGCGGGGAGGGGTGGAGGGCCGGGGGCGGGAGTCGAGGGGGAGGCGAGAAGACACCAATGGGAGGAGTGCTGAGCAATCCGTGGGATTGGGGGCGGGG
>RJWH01005167.1:0-84074 GCA_004363575.1 Solenodon paradoxus | reverse complement strand
GGGAAGGAAAAGAAAACAATAAAGGGGGACATGTTATTGCTGTGGGAACTGGGGCACAGTCCCATTGGGAACTGTGGGAGAGAGAGCAGAGCATCTAGGTCAAGGTGACCCATTGACGGCTTTCCCAGGATTATGGTCCATGGGCCAAGGGACTCCTGAGACCAGAAAGTTCTTGGGTGCCTGCAGCTGGAAGCCCTTGGATGGGCTCGTGTGAGGGCAGGTAGGCAGGACTCATGGCGTCCCAAGACCTTCCTGCAGACCAGAATGAGCTGAGCCCACAGAAGAAATACCAGCTACCTCTAGGCATAAACACCTTTTTCAGTCTTGATTTCTGAGGAGACTGGTGCTGATGTGAAAATACTAACAAGTTGTCCTTCATAGAGGGCTTCCTGCAAGTCTTTTCAGCCTTCTCTCTCTCCCCTGAAGGGGATTCTTCTTTTCTTTTGGTGAAGTGACTTGCCCCAGTTCATGTCACCTGTAAGAGGCAAGTTTGGGAGTCAACCTCATGGACTCCACCGGCTTGTCAGCCTCCAGATTCAGGGCTTGGTTATGCCAGTTGGTTTGCCAGGGGGCTGAGCAAGTCAGGTGAGCCTCCTGTGCATAAAGATGCCCAGTGAGCTTGAATCCATCTAAAAGGGGTAATTACTCCTCTGGGCTATGGACTGATTGATCCTTGGGCCTAGTGGTTGGGAGTTGTCTTCAAACCAGGCTCTGAAGGGCTCCAGTCTCTGGCCCTTTGATGAATTTGTCTGCCTGGCAGGGTCTCGTGATGCTGGCTGGGCTCTCTCTTCCATTCCAGGAAGCCCAGCTCTGCCAACTCCTGCTTGTCACTCTCTTTGTCCCTGGAGCCCTGGAGACCTCACTACACATGTCTCTTGTTGGCATGGCTGGCGCTGCCTGGGGTCTGGCGCCTTGGCGCTCAGGATTCTTGATGGACGCTCCTGAGCTGGGCCCTGGGGTCCCTTTAACTGGGTGCTCAGCTTCATTTAATCTTACAAGACCCTGCAGAGGGTCAAGAGGCCTTCATTTAAGTCCCATGAATTGCTTTTGCTGTCCTGGCTCCTCTCTCCTCTGCACCTTACTTTGCTTGCTCATGGGCTGGGAACAGGTCTTCGTGTCCATCTGAAAGTACAGTGTTCCTGTTAGGAATGACTTAGTAGATTATTTTTGGGTCTAGGAACACAATTGCTCTTTTTCATATGGAAATATTTTGAGCATTCCCAGACCCAACAAATTACCTGCTAGATCCTTCCAAACAGAAATGATCTACTTTTTGAGAGTAGGGTCAACCTCTAATTCAGTATTCCTTCTGGTCCCAAACTCCCAGGAGTCAGGGAGATGTGGGACATAACTGAGTTATGGAGAGGGCAGGGGCTAACAGCTGATTTCGCACACTGCTTCCCCTGGGTCTGGACTGTCTACTAAAGGACAGTTTCAGCACTCAGTGTCCTTAGAACAGAAACCTTAGACCATGCCTGTCCTAGGAGCTTGATATGATTGTGCCTTTAGTTTCCATGGGGGTGAGGAACAGAGGGGTGAATGTGGGGTCTACGCACTGGGTCAGGGAGCCTGCCAGACCTGAGCCCAGGACCAGAGGGGCCGGTGGACGGACCAGGCCATGATAGACAGTACTTGTGGCTTTCGGGTCAATAATCCCTTCACTAAGGGGTCCCCAGTTGCATCTTAGTGGGAACTTGGTCATGAAGGCGACAGTGGAGAACAGAGCTTTCATAAGGGGGTTCCTGAGAAGAGCCTATTAGATGGCTCTTTCAAATTGGCTGTGACAGACATGTCCCTCAAGGAGCCGTTATTAGCTCTCTCATCAGCGGGAAGGTGGCTACTTTGGTCTAGAGGAGTTGTCCACCAGCCATTCAGCCAGAGTGGATGCAATAGCGTTGTCCCCACAGACCCTTCGCTCCGGTGCTGGGGCTGAGCTGGAGGCCTGATTCTTCTCCAGACTCCTTGTCTGCCCTCCCCTGCTCTCCCTGGCCTCCATCTCTGTTTTCCCAAAGAAGACAGTAGCATTCACTGAGCACCTACTGGCTCCAGGTGCTGTGAGAGGCTCTGTGGACTTTGCAGGTGAGCCAGAGAGAGACCTTTCCCCAGGGGCTTCGATCATCTGGGCAGACAGGACACAGGCGGGAGCTGCTCCCTGAATCTGTGGAAGATGACTACAGAGGTGGAAAGGGTGCCACAGCCTGGGAGGTCATTGAAAATTCCCCAGAGGAGGGCTTGGGTTTCCCAGAAGAAGGTGAGGTGGGGAAGAGTTTGGGGTTTCGCTTTAGGGAAACTGCACAGGCAAAGGTGTGATGGCAAGAGGGCGCCCTGCCCAGCATGGGTGAGCTGGGGGCGTGAGGCTGGGTCCACACAGGTTCCTGTGTGCCGGTTGGAGGCAGAGCCTGGAGGGGTAAGAGAAGGATTGGAAATGGTCATACCTGCAACCATGGAGGGTTAGAAAACCAAGGGCCAGCATGTGAAGCCAAGTATAGAACTTGCTGAAACAGATTTAAGACATATGGATGGGGCTGCTCAGATTTTAGCAGTTACCTCACTGTATCACCCCTCCTCAGACAGTCAACCAATGCGTTCTCCTGGGGTTGGGAAAACTCACAACACACCACACTTAGTTTTTTATGGTGCTTTTAGCCTAGGTTTCATTCTCAAAGGCTGCCGTCTTGGGCCTCTGCCAACAGGGATTGCAGGAGTGGTAGTGGACAAGTATGGCTGCCGCCGAAAGTTCTCTTAGAACCTGCTCTGATCCCCTTATCAACAAAACGTCCTGTGTATGGAATGAGGTGTATTTTTCTAGAGGAGAGTCTGAAGTTTTAATTAAATTCAAAATGGTGCTTCACTGCTCCTGCCCTCCACACCAAGGTTCAAGTTCAGAACTACAGTATATTCCAAGAGAAGGGCTCCATCTGTCTGCCTAGCTCAGCACCTGACACCCACTAGGTGCTTGTCTTCAACCATTCAGGCCGCTGTCCCAAGCTACTGACGATTTGGGTGACTTATAAAAAGCAAAGTTCATTTCTTACAGTTCTGGAGGCTGAGAAGTCCAAGATCAAGGTGTCTAGTGAAAGTCTTCTTATTCATACTGTCAAGGGAGCACAAATCTCATTCACGAGGGCTCCGCTCTCACAGCCTGCTCACCCCCTAAAGGGCCACCTCCTCACACCGTCACATTGGGGTTGGGATTTCAGCCTCTGAATTTGGGGGTGAACAAGCATTCAGTGTACCACAGTGCTTAACAAATAATTGTTGGATGGCTCGATGATTAAAAGGAATAATGTTTCATGGATGGGAAAGCTTTTAATGCAGATGTTCACAGCCCTGGGTAAGTTGTCTTGTCTCCTTCCTGAAGTGGTAGCTATTGAGCTCCAGTTAGTGCCAGGTGTTATAGCACTATCATCGACACCCCGTTACTCTTTCTTCTGCTGTTACTTCCATGATTTTCTCTACTTCTACTTCCTCATAAAGGAAATGGCGGCCATTTTTTTCTATGCCCCCATCTACTGGGTTCACAGATCGAGGTGCCAAGCACTGTGCAAAATCCTTTACAGATACGCTCCCATGTAAACCTTACAACCATCCAATGAAGATTTTCTTACTCCTCTTTTACGGATGAGACTCAGACAACATCGCTTGTCCAAGATCACACAGTAAGTGGCGAAGCTCCAATTCCAGCTCAAGCCTGTATCCTCAGCCGGTGCTTTGGGGCTGGCGGGCTCAGCACTGAGAACAGGACTCACCTCACCGCTGCCTGCTTGTGCAGAGAACCAGTTGCATTCTCTCCGGCTGGGAGAGGCCCTCGAGCAGTCTACAGAGACTGCCCAGTCCAGAGCCCCCATCAGCTCTGAGTCCTGAGTGAGGCTGGAAAGCTATGAGGACAGCAGGATGAATCTGGGGTTGGCAGATGACCCTGAGACCTCTCTCCCTGGTAAGGCTTTTCTCACAGTCCATTTTCTTATGTCTGATTGGTGGGCTTCATGGAGCGGGGGTCAGGTGCTTGGAGCTGTCAGGGAGAAATATTGGAATCATTTGAACAGGTAATCATAGGATATTGTAAGCTTGTGCAGTACAAGGGAAGCTCATTGGTGCAGAAACCCAGATAATCAATGGGTCTTGCATCTAAGGGCTTTCCTGTGGGGTGGACACAGAGGAGAATTCCCTGGAACCCTGGTAGTGGTACCTGGGCTGGCAGAAGACCAGGAGTGTGGTTGAGGTCACGTAGGGGCAAATAGAGGTTATGGGGAGATGGAGTTACCCAGCCTTTGCCTCTAACTGGGAGCTCAAAGGCTGGATTCTAACCCCATATCCATCATTAACTATCTCTGTGACCTAGTCAAGCCCTTGTTTTCTTTAGGCCTTAGTTTCCACTCACCTGAAGTAAAAGGGCTTGATGGTGTGATTTTGGTTAGTTCTGCCATTCTTAGAAGTTTCCCGACTGGAGTGGCAAGAAAAAGGACCTTTGTGAGAGTTAACATAGGCAAGAGGTGGACTTTGCTTGTCTTCTTGTATATGTTTTTGAATTGTTATTAGCCATGATAGCAAATATGCCATGGCTAGCATTCCTTAAGGAGGCAGGGCTGGTTTGACTCTGTGGCAAGTGCATTGTTTCATTCGACCCTCATAAAGTCCCGTTTTCCAGACACGGAGCAGAGAGGGTAGGAGGTTTTCCCCACGACACGCAGAAGTGAGATGCTGCTCTGGGTTGTTGGACTCTAAAAGCCCATGCCCTCAACCTCTGGGTCCGAGTTTTTGAGTCCTTTTGGACCATGATCTACAGCAAGAAATGCATATTAGAGCCCAACCCAAATTACCCAGACGTGGATGAGTTTCTCACTGAAGTACTTTGCGCAGTGTGCTTTAACAGTTCCCATTTTCATGGCTTTTGGCTTTCTTTTTTTCTGAATATCATTATTGTATTAATTTCCTGTGACTGCCATCACAAATGACCGCGGACTAGGTAGCTTGAGAATGCAGGGGTTTATTGTCTCACAGTTCTGGAGGCCAGAAGGCTGAAATCAGGGTGTCAGGAGGGGATCTGTTCAAGCCTCTCCCAGCTCCAGGTCATCCTTGGCTGTGGCTGCGCCACTCCAGTGTCTGCTTTGTGGTCACTTGGCCCCCGTGTATCTGTGTGTGATTACATCTGGGCCCACCTGATCATTCAAATCAGCTCCTCCTGTCGAGACCTTTAATACCATCCCACCTTTGGCCACAGAAGGCAATATTCCCAGGTTTGAGGATAGGACAGAGCCCGTCTTTGGAGAGACCGTGTTTGACCCCTTAAGCTAGGGACTTGCGAAATGTTACCTTTTTAGTGTATTTCAATCAGTTATCATCACTAGTTTTTTGAAGCTCTGTGTCCTGTCATCAATCCATGGGAGTCCCTAGGAATCAGCCCCTTGCTTGTCATCAGACAGGACCCCAGTGATGTAGGAGCAATTCCTTGCTCTCTGGCATATGGTGCCACAGACTTCCCTGTGTTCTTTGTTCCTGCCCTGGAACTTCTCCAAATTATCCTGATTTTTTCAGTAGCAAATAATATTTCTCTCTGATATTGTCCATCCTTTTATGTTTCATTGAAAAAACACTGATGGCAATAGACTAAGCTGCTTTCAGGGACCTACTGAGAGATTGCAACGCACCGCTTGAAAACCCCTGTGCTGGACTGTCTGCCTTTTGTTGCCGTCCTCACAAATGTAGGCATTTCCTTCCCAAAGGCATACCCCACAGGCAAGGCCAAGTCTCCACCTTGGCGTTGCTCTGGCCCCAGGGCAGGTCTGCCTGCAGAGACCCTTCCAAGATCTCATCCCCCCAAGCCCTTCTCTCTGGGTTTCCACTTCCTCCTCTCCCTTCCCGGCCTTGTCCCTCCACCCCCGTCACTGTCGGCTCTCTGTGTCACCATTCTAGGCAGCTAATGTGAAAATTGCTCACAGATGGCACAAACAATATGGAAAAGAGCCTCTCTCTTCATTAGAGCAACACAAGATAGTGTTTTTAAATGATTAAATTGTTATTGCAATAATTATGCCGAGATCCAAACATCTTCTCAATGTGCTGTTTCAGACTCTCATCAAGGGCTCCTGAGGCTCCCTGGGGTCTTTCCAGGGGGCAGCACCCGTGGAGAGACCATACACTGGCAGCCCAGTCCTTTTCAAGGCCTTCAGCCCCAGACGTGTGGGGCAGAAATCTTGGGGCAGCATGCTCTGCCACCATGGGGAGGCCCTCACCTGCCTCCAGGTGCACAGGCCAGGCCCTAGGCCCCTTGTCTCACCTTGTCACTCTCCTCCTGTCCCCGACTAGGCTCTGGCTCTAAGGGACCCGCAGCTGCCCCACCTTTGTGCTGGCCACCCTGGTTTCCTGTCCCTGCTTCTCAGCACCTCTCTGAAGCCAGCTGGCACAGAGTGGTGAGTCACGTCCTTCACAGAACTTGATTTCAGACCCCCACACACTTGCCTCTGTCTCCCACAGAGCACTGCACCCCAGGAGTGACCTGGAAGTGCTCCTAACTCAGCCTTCTTCCTCCTCCATGCAGTCATAGATCCATCTTTACTTCCAGGACCAGGAACAGCTCTCACCTCACCACCTACCCTCCCACCCCAGGGGAGAAAGTGCAGGACAGGACACCAATACAAAGCTGCCCTGACCGATCTCCAATCTGGTTTCTGAGGGGCAGGTGGCTCTGGGCCTTGGAGAGCTACCTGGAAAGATGAAAGGCATGCTAAACCAAAACCAAGATCAGCACTCATGCCGCAGCTTTTAAACAATTATTTAAAAATCGATTCTAATTTCATAGTGTGGTCAGCCAAGGCACTTGGAAAAGAGGGAGTTCTGAAGCAGGAGTGATAAGGAAGCAAATGTCCAAGAACAACTGGCTAGAGAGGAAAACAACAAACAAGATTTCAGAGATTGGAGGAAGGGCCTGGGAGGCCAAGAAAGAAAGGGCAGGGGCTGTAGAAGTCATGGTCAGGTAGGCAGTGCTGCACTTCCTTTTCAGTTAGGAACTCAGTACCCTTGTCCCTAACCATGCCCTTGGAAGTGCCCATGGTCAGCTCTTCAGCTACTCTTTCTCTTTAGGTCATTCAGTCTCCCCTTTTAACAGAGATGCCTCAGTCTGTCCCACACAGGAGTCATTTCAGTCTGCATTGCAGTGGACAGATTGTCCTTTCTGGCTTGTGTTTGCTTCTCCTTTCATCCCCAGGTCCAAAGTGCCAGGGAGATGGTAGAAACGGTGTTCGGGGAGGGTGGGTGGCTGGTCAGGCGAACCAGCACTTCCAGGTGGAGGTGATGTGTTGGAGATGGAGACCGTGGCACTCATCAGGGAGGAGACAGCGGCATTCGGGGGAGCAGGGAGGTGTCCATGGGGACCTTCCTTGCCGTACCCCTGGCTCCGATGGACTGAGACTAACCCCATCTTTGCTCAGATTCTACCTCTGATTAAGATCCCTGACACAGTATTTGAAGAAATATAAAAAGCCAAGTTCATCTGCTGGATAGAATACATTAAGGAGGATGAAATTAAAGGCTTTTCAAGGAAAGAGATCTCCAGGATAATTTGATGGAAGGCTTTAATTATTTCAAAGTGCCCCCAAAAAAAGATGCTTTAAAAAAGAATTCATTTGGGGAATCACATAAAAATATTATATATATGTATCTCTTTGAGCCTTTATAGCTCCTATTGATCTAGAGGGCTGCTGGCAGCCCAAGAAAAGTGGGCTTCCATGCCTGGGCCCCTCCCCTCTGTGCTGGTGACAGACAAGGTAAGGCTGCCACCAGGGAACGGGAAAATGGGTTTAAGTTGCTTCTATTAGGCACCAGGAAGAACTTGAAGCCATTTTACCTGCTGTAACTGACTTGGCTCAGACATGTTCTTGGAAGGAAGCTAATGAGTTTCCCTGCCATTGGGAGGAAAAGTGGCATCTCTTTTGTGAATGGGAGGCAAAATGTTCAAAGGTTGTGCCATGTGCAGGCTATGCAAGGTGAAGGTTCTAGATCCCTGTATCCAATGGCCCTACCATCCTTCTCTTTCCAGATACACTCACTCCTCAAGCTCACCTTGACTCAGGTATTTTTGTAGGGAACACTAGACTCCTATAACCCTTCAGGATTCACTCAGCTCCTTCTTCTGTCTAACCCCCATTTGGATTAAATCTCAAGGACTCCCAAGCTGCTGTCTGTTATTGCTTTGGATGTTCAGGTCTGGACACCCTTTGCTGCTCTTCCAACCCCTTCCTCCTGGCTCTGGCTCATCAGAAGGATGGTGGAGCCACACCGCTATAGGGCAAAACACACCAGAACAATGCCTAACGAAGCAGCTGCCCAAGTGGCTGGCAGGAAGCTGGGGGTAAACACGGATGGCCAGCATGCAGTCCCAAGTATGACTGCCGACATCAGCAGTCTCGAGAGTGCTCTGCTGCACAAGATCTTGGGACATTGGTCAGTGACACCAAGGAGAAAGGAGACAGGGGAAGGCCAAGCCTGGCCCTGTCCATGCCCATCCTGCCTGGGAAGTCACATGGGTCCTGGGGTTTCGTGGGGAGTTGTGTGGTTTAGTCCCTGCCTACATCATACTCCTCTCAGTCACCGTTGAATCCCCGGGGATAGCTCATGATGGTCATGTGCTAATGTTTGCTAATATCGGTGGATAGCTGAACATTATGGAGTCCAAGTTAACCCAGTTCTTCATAAGAAATGACATCATTTGCTGTTTCTTACAAAACTGACCCCAGGTGGGGTTTTCACCTTCTGGTCTTCCCTATAGGAGAAGTCTCCCAGCAAGGAGCAAGAGGCACCTGAGGAGTCTGATCCCGGGCACTAGTCTTGGCTCAGCCTGGTGCGAGCTCTGTGAGCATGGGCATGCCCCCTGAGTGTGCCCCTTGGCTCAGGGTCTGGGGGGCCCTGCTAGCTCCTTCCAGTTCTGACGTTTCCTCTCCTTTTCTCTTCTCCTTCCCTGTTCCCCTGGGCCTCACAGTTTGCCCAGGCTGGGGGACAGAATGAGGTTTGCAGAAACCCCTCTTTGTCCCCATACCCTGCTGCTTTGTGTCCCTGAGGCCTTGTATCTTCTTTAATGATCTGTTGCCCACAGGCTGAGGCTGCCCAGTCATTCCCAGGACCAAGTCACCTCCTGGCGAGAAAGGCAGCCTGTCTCCAGGGGCTGGTACTGCTTGAGCAAGGTTGTTGGCATGACTGCTGTCATCTTGGCCACAGTTCCACAGCAGCACAAACATGTGGCTTGGGGGCACCTGCTGGAGCCAGGCACAAATGCCTGGCTCAGTCTTGGCTGGAAGTCCTGAGCCAGACCAGTGAAGAGGCGCCCTCAGGAGCTCCCCTCCAGCCCCACACCCCTCTTCCACCATGAAACTGTTCTTAGAGTCTTAACATATTCCCCAAGGCATAAAGGTCGAGACAGAGTCCAAGGAAGACTCCGGAGCGCATACCAGGGTGCTATCAACCATTTACTGTGCCCCCCAATTCCCCTGAGCATCAGTTTCTGTACCTGCAAAATGGTACCTGAAAATGCTCCCAAGAATATGGGGTACAAGGCTAAGTTTGTGAAAGGGCTTTGAGCGGGCAGAACTATCAGTGCGTAGCCTTGCGGGTGGGAACCAGCCTGTGATCAGGGCACCAAGGGATGCAGGGGGTGAGGGAAGGCTCCCTGGGTGGGGGCGGGGGGGTGCCTTAATGATGGTTCAGATGTTGTGAAAAACTCAGCCTTGGCAAGCCGGCCATGGAGAATGGTGGAGGGCTCTGTCCTGGTCCCCTGGCCCTTCCTTTGACCCTTGGTGGAAATAAGGCATATACTCCTTGCAAATCTCTTTATTTGGTGTTCATGGTATAGCCCTGACCTCCACGTGCCTCTTTGGGTAGCGCTCCCTTGGAGACTGAAGTAAGGAACTGTGTCCCTGGGACCCTTGCAGCAGTTGAGGAAGGGCATGTGAGGGTGAAAGCCTGTGGTAACATAGGTCATCAGCTGCATCCCTGGGTTCTGGGCTGTCTCTGGTGGACCTGGGAGGAGGAGCAGTCATTTCAGAGTGGCTTGAGGACGACTTTCCCGGGCATTCCAGTCCCTGGCACTTCCCATAGCTCTGGGGTGGAAACTTGTCCAGCGAAGGTGAGAATTTCCCACTCAGTTCTTTGTGGGTTTTTATCTTTCCTATACCATGAAAAATAAATGTGAAATAAAGAGGGTTTCAGGAAAAGAACTATGCTTCTTTCCACCCTCCCTCCTGTCTGTCCTTAAATATTTATCAAGCAAGCTATGTAGGCCTTATGCTGTTCTAGCTCACCAGGTGTGGAGAACATGTCTCCTGACCTCTTAGTAACTTAGTCTCATCAAAAAGACGAAATAATTACCGAGCCAGGCAGGAAAGACTGGTACCAGTGGGAAGGACATTTCCATCCTGCCTTGGGTGAGCCAGGCGGGAAGGCAGCCTGGAGGATCTGGAGATGGAGAAGTGAAGGGCGGCCCGTGGTGACAATAAAACAGGTGCAGGCCAGGGGTTGGTTGGTGGTCTGAGTTTGAATCCTGTCTATACACCGAATACCCACGTGGCCTTGGTTGGACAAGTCACCTTCCTCTCTGAGCTTCTTTTGAAAAATGGGGACAACAACAGCGTCCACTTCCCTGGGTTGTCTGAGGATGAAATGAAGTAAAAACTATGTAACAGAGTGTCCTGTTTGCTCCGGAGTATACGCACCTTCAAACCAGGTAGCCTTTGTTGCCTATACACTGGAGGACCTTCCCTGTCCTCTGCCTTCCAGATGCCCCTCTGTCCTCCCTGCACCCTCCCAGTCTCCCCATCTCTCCTGGGCCAGTCTGCACCTGGTTATGTACTCAGGTCTAAGGCCAACCCTGTGTCAGGCAGAGGAGGCCAGAGTACCCCAGGCAGGTGTGAATTAAACCCAGCCTCACAGCTGCTCCAGTTGTCCTCAGTGCAGCCTCCTTGCCAGGCTGTGCTGTTTATATTGACAACTCCAGCCTCCTGTCCTCCCAGCGCCCTCCGTGCTGCGTGGCTGTGGAACTGCCCTTTAGCTACAAGAGAGGGTACTGCGCCCTCAGAGGCAGTGGCTACCCATCCCCTCTGAGCCTGACATTTGAGTGTAGCAGGCTAGAAGCCTCCATACTAATTGGGCCTACCGGCTGTCCTCATGTTCATTCATGTCACGGAGGCTGCAGGGGCTGGCAGAGCTTCAGTGCTGAGTGCCCAACCCAGTGAGGGACTCCTGGCTTTGGAGCTGGTGGCAGTGCCTTTGGGGGCTCGGCACAGGGAGCCCGCTTTCCCTTCCTGGTCTCGGAACCCTGCTGGGCTCATCTTCAAGTGGAGTGGAGGGGTGCCCCTCTCCCTGCCCAGCTGCAGCCTCAGTCACTGCTTTTTGCTTCTCTTCAGGGGCCCCCAGGCTGCCGCCTTCCCCATCAGTTCCTAAGGTTGCAGCTGGCCCTGTGGCCCAGGCTCAGAGCTCAGCTTCTGGGGCATGGACAGATCAGGCCTCGAGTGGCTTGCTCTTTAGCTCAGACAAAAGACCACCTGACCATGCTGTGGTGTCTTTCTGAGAGCATTTCTGAAACAAATCGAAACACACTTGAAGAATAGGAAGAATACGAAAGCAAGTCTCTTTGGGGAACACAGCTCCCAGCAACCTGCTGGGTCAGGCGGCCGGCCGGCTTTGAAGTAACGCTTGTGCATCAGGTTCTGAGCTAGTGGCCATCCCTGCCAGAACAGGGACAGCTGAAGAAACGGCTGACTCTTCTGAATGCATGGGGTGGGCGCTGGTGGCTGAGACCCATCTCAGGAGTTCAGGTAAGGGAGAAATGGGGAAGAAAGGTTCTGGTACCATCCACCAGTCCAAATGGTTTTGAGCACCATGAGATAAGGATTTAAGTAGCTTTGCCCACTTTAAAACCACCCCTCTCCTTTGATGTGACATCACTGGGTGCCAAGGAAGGGCAGTATGTCTACTGGGAAGCTCAGTGGCCAGGTCTGGAGGCCCAGCTGGGACACCAGGGTCAAGGCCCCTTCTCTCCTGGACCCGTTCCTTCCTCTCTCAAATGAAAAAGTGCCGGGTGAGCCTGAGCCTGGGTTCTGGAGAAGCGCTCTGGCTGAGGGCCTGGCCTTAGCGCACTGGGTCCGGGTCTGGGGCCCAGCTTGGTCATGCCATTTGGGGGCTCTCTTTTAGCTTTGGCCCTCTTGTGTGCAGAATGGCAGATCACATATTGGGTTCTCCAGCTCTTGTGAGAGTCCATAGAGATGCACATCAAATGCTTACCAGCGTCCAGCTCATAACTGCACTCAGAACCTGTCACTGGTTCTGTTTGCTGTCATTGGTAGCTTTCCTTCCAGTGCTGACCGCCTCGGCTGTGCGGCTGGTTGGGGGCCTACCAGTGCCTGTCACACTTTGATCTGCATGTGAATCTCTTGGAGACCATGCGAAAAGGCATTTTTTGGTTCCATAGGAGACTAAAGATCTGCGTTTCTCACAGGCTCCCAGCTGCTGTCTCTGGGCCACCCTCTGAGGAGCCAGGTGGGGGCCCGGTGCAGTGAGGGTGCCTTCAGGACCCGGCCTCCCTGTCAGGTGGGAGCCTCTTTGGCTCCAGAAGAGACGTGAGGGGCCCAGTAAGTGCAGCAGCCCTGTCATCAGAGAAGACGACGGGCCGGAGGCCTGGGTGGCCACGGTCAGGAGAGAGCATCCAGGCTGACATCACGTTTGCTGTGCTGCCGCATGCACCCTGAGATTGCTGCTCTAGCTGTTCTGAAAGTTCTCTGAGGACAAGGGTCTCATATCCTCTTTGCCCCAGAGCTCCTAGGATGGAGCTGGACATGTAGAGGCCATGTGGGCGTCACCTTTGGGAGCTGGGCCTTGCAGCTTGGCGGGGAACAGATATCTGAAAAAACGGAAGTGGCAGGACCCACCTCAGAGAATTTTGACCTGGATTGTCCCCGTTTAGCAGTGTTTCTCAGCATCGTGCCTGCTTTAAAATTGTGTCCTGGTTTCAGAGACTAGGGTTATCATACATCTTGGTTTGAAATCCTCCCTCAACCCCAGTCCCACTTTGGTCTCCCCCACACCCTATCCTACCCCTCACCGGTGATGTACCAGTGGGTCCCGGTTTCTATTCTAAAAATGATGGTAAGTCTATGAGCAGAGATGAGGTGGGTAAAGGGCTTAGCCCATAGTGGGGCTTCTACCCCGATTGCCCCATGTCCTCTCCTCCTTGTCTCCTTCCTCATCTTTATCCCTATCTCCTCTCGGAGTCCTGGAGCCACTCAGAACTCAATGCTCATCTCCAAGGGCTTCTCTCTGCCAGGCAGTTGCACCTCTGGTGAGTTCCACACCGGCAGATACAAAAGTCTAAATGCGTCTCTGGATCTCAGCCTCTTCTCCCTTCATCTTGCTGACAACTTTGCTTTCGGGAGCTGCACTTCCAGGGCTCTTAATCGGAAGGCCCGACAGTCCCTGCTCCGTCAGCCCCGTGGTCTGTGTGGACTGGCCTGTCCAGGAACTGGGCACATTCCTTCTGTGTCCAGGATAGAGATGCTTATCTGTGGGTGTGCTGCCCTGGGACTCCTGGGGGGATCGTAGATGCTAATGCTTCTTACCTGCTCAGGTGTGTTGCCCACCTAGAGTGCGCGTGGGGCTTTCCTTTGTCCTTATGCGTAACCAGTAAGGCCAGTGGCCAGACCACCACCTTCATTTCACAACTGAGAAGACCACATGGGGTTCATCCAGGGACACAGTTAGATGGTGGCTCTGCCATCATCAGCTCTATGCTCAGTGCCCTCTCCCTTGGGTCATAGCTGCTCCTGGGCCACCAGCATAGGGGAGGAGGATTAGAGTCAACTAAGAGTGTGGATCGTGTGGTGACAATGATTTCAGAGCCTTCTTGGCCTGAAGCCTCGTTGAAGATGAAATGCCGTCAGCAGGATCATTATCATTACCAGCATATTTAAAGTGCTTAAATATTTGAAGCCACGTCAAACTTTCACAGCTCTCTAAATCAGAGCGGCAGTCAGTCCAGGCCAGGCCTCAGAGGAATCCCAGCCCTTCTTCATAAGGAGCAGAAAGCTGTTTCCTGGGGTGAAGAGGGCTCCCTGCACACCAGGGGTCCTGCCTGCTGAAAACCCACCCCCATCAATGGTCTCTTGCATCCAAGCATGTGCGCATGTGTGGATGTGCATGGATCCATCCTTATGCCCTTAGCTTAGGAGTCTTCAGCACATTAAGCTGTGTCTGAAGTTAGGCGGCTGCCCCTGCCACTGCGGTGTTCAATTAGGGACCTCGGAGGCTTTTAGTTTTTATTGTTTATTAATGAAGGTAATTCTAATCATTAAAACTATACTGATTTAGTTTTTTCAAGTAAAGAGGGGCATGAAAATGATGCATTCCCCAGGTGAATGGATGGACTGGTCAGCATGCGAAGCTCCTGGTGGAGGGAGAATGAGAGCCTCTCACCCCTCTCTGCTGGCCTTGTGCTGTTTGCGGGGGACCAGGCAGGGAGGGAAAAGGTGTGGCTGGACATGGAGGGTTGAGAGGCCTCACTTACAGAGCGTGTGGGGTTGGGGGAGCCCTTCAAATTGTGGAAGGCTCAAATGTAGGCTCAAATCCGGGTGTTTCACTTGCCTGTGATGTTAGATTGGCAGTTGTGCTTTTCTGAACCTCATCTCTAAAATGGGGCTCTTTAGACCTGCCTTTCAACAGGCGTTCGGGTTAAGAGTGATAATGTATGTAAAGTGCTTGGCTCCGTGCCTGACGTGTTGTAAGCCAGCTAATAAAGGCAGGAGGTGGACTTGCCCTGTGTTTAGTGGTGCTCTCTCTCGTCACTAGAGTTTTAGTGGTTGAACATGAGCACTCACATTTACTGAGACCTGAGCTGGGATCCAAACAAAACCACCTTCTTTCTACCTTTGGCCGCTGCCTCCTGGGTTACACAGGAGCAGCCTGAAGACCTCCATCGGGAGCACCATCCCTCCCCGCCGGGGCCCTGCCCCTCTTAGCTCCTGCAAGGCCTTTCTGGAAATTGCTCTCCCTGCCTGCCTTCCCCAGGGGCTCTTCAGAGTCTTTGCTCCCCTGGGGACCCACTCATGGCCTAGCCTGAGTCTGCAGCTCGGGACCTGTTGCAATGTCTGGAAAATCTCCGGGTTTGGAGCCTGAAGAGAGACAGCAGTCACCTGTGCCAGGGAGCAAAGCCAGGAGACCAAGAAGCCCGGAGCAGCCGAGGGTTTGATTCCGACCCGCTGTCTTCAGTCAGGACTGAGAAGATGGGGGGAGAAATAAGGAGCAAGGGGGTGGCCAGGCATGGGAAGCCCCATGTCACAGTCCCACATGGGTGCTTCCTCCTCTGCCTGCTGAGAATTTTCCTCAGAGAAAATCTGACTGGGGCATAACAGACCCAGTGATCGTCCACCTGCACAGAAGAAAGAAATGCGTGCATAGTCCTTGGAAACAAGATAAAGCTTCCTGGAGTGCACTAAACTGGCTATGCAAATCTCAAGGCCTAGGTCCAATCCTGCTTGTTCTTCCGGCCTGTAAATGGCCAGTCATGGGCCTGTTGATTGCAGCCCTGCTCTGGCCGGAGCACTTTTACTCTTGTTCCCTCTAAGCTAACTGTGGAGCTAACCCCAAGGCCCAGCCATCTGGACTCAGAGGCAGACCTGCCCAAGGGCTGTGGTTCACAGTTGAGGAGTCCACTCTAGGAGAAAGTAACTCAGCCTGTCACATGGCCTTTGGTTAAAGAGTGGCATCGAGCAAGTTGAAAGGTGTTAGGGCAGTGCTTCCTTGCTCCTACAACCTAGTAGTAGTTACTGTTCTGAGGTAAGGTAATTCTGCTTTATTAAAAAGGGAGTCCCCCAAGGAGAGGTAACACCGTGGAGCTGCTATCAGTCATGGACAATTTAGTGTGAATTAATCAGTCCAGCACTTTCTCATGCTATGGTGAGTGGGAAGTGTATGACGAAGGTTGGGAACAATGAAGGTCTCTGGGTGATAATGGAGAGAGCGCAAAGAAGGTGGAGCCAAGGGCACTGGAGACAAGTGGGTTCTCTGCATCACTTGTCTTAAAATGTTTTATGTATATTTTTTCATGGGAATCTGTCAAGTCTGCCAAAAATTTCACCAATTGTAAATGTACAGGTTTGAATTTTTACAAAGGGACTATACCCTTATAGTTAACACCTGGATTGAGAAACAGCACTTGGTCACTCCCTCATATCCGCGGCCAGTCACTAGGACCCCCTAAGGGCCTACTGTCCCAACTTCCAATGCCATAGGTAAGTTTTGCCTCCTTCTGAACTGTGAACATGAAATCACTTGGGATGACTCTTCTGTTTTGGGGGCCCTTTTGTTCGGCATTCTGTTTGTGGGATTTATCCATGTTGCAGTAGTCTGTTCATTCCCATCCCTGAGCTCTACCGTATGAATAGACCACAATTCATTGAATCCAGGGGCATGGCCATGTGGATGTCTAGTGTTTGGCTCTGAATTGTGATGCCCTGAATATTCCTGGACATGTCTTTCTTGTTTCTCTTCTTTGTCTCAGGTTAGAGGTGTTCTCCTGGGAGCCCTCCTCTGATCTCAGCCCTCCAGGGAGCAGGGGCACCCCTCTTTATCCCTATGGCACTCTCTAATGCCCCGTGAGGGCAGAAATGTCAGTGATATTTTCAGCTCCTAGGCCAGTGTGTGGCTCTGAGGAAATGCTCAAAAGAGCTGGTTGAGCAAATGAATGAACACATCTTGCCTACATCACAGTTTTGTCTGGGGCCCCTACCTAAGAAAAACACCTTAGTAAGGCTGTACTGGGGAGTATCCGGGACCAACTTGGATTTCTCCCAGGAGAGATGGTGGCTCTCTGAGCTCTGGACTTTACTTTGGAAGAGGGCTGGCATTCAGGGCAATGGTCAGAGGTGTCTGGTTGTACAGAAGCTACCTTTTCCTGGGAGTGTCACAGGTACAGACACCAAACTGAAGGGAAATGAGTCTCGGCTTCCTTTGCGTCTCTGAGCTCCCTGAGGCCATGGGCCTCCCCAGACATTGGCATTTGGTAGCCAGCTGGGAGGGAGGAGTCATGAAGAAGAGAAGAGAAAGAAAAGATGAAGGAAGGAAGGGAAGAGAAAGAGGAGGGAGAGTGGACACAGGAACAAATCTTGCTCTTCTTTCCAAAAGCGAGGCATGGAAGAGTCTGGCAGGCACGGAGCCCGTGCTCTGGGGAGGCAGCGTCCTTCAGTTTGGGCTGTTTTGTTTTCACTAGCAAGTGACAAAGTGGACACAGGAGCATGAGCTGGTGGAAATGCAATGTCAAGGTACCCTGCTGGTGAGCCCTCCCCCTACTGCTGGCACTTGGCAAATCCTTTGATAGGCAGAGTGAGTAGTTTCCCTGGCTGGCTCTGGCTGAGCCATGTTGATTGAGCAGGTTATTCTTTATTCATACACCTTTTGCTGAGCTGCATAACAAATGTGCTGTAAATTTCAGCACTTTAGAAAGAGTCTGAGTCCCAACCAGCACAACCTCCCCTAGTATCACCTAGGCTGGTCAAGCCCCACGTACATCAAAGCCACTTGGGGAGTAATGGCCATGTCTCTGAAGTTAACAGTACTTCTTACAGAAAATCCACACCCAGAATAATTATTTATTGGAGTGATCTGAGACTGAAGCTGGTTATAGCTCTTCCTTTGGCTCAGCCCAGTTTTTTCCCAGTGGAGTGTGCCAGGGCTGAAAGCCCACACTGCAGAAGGCACCCTCTTCCCTGGCTCCCCTGAGCCTGCAGAGACGCAGCCCACCCCCAATCATCATGTTCCTGGTGATGGCATCCAAAGCCTTGCTGTATGCATGGATTTTCTTTAATTTAGCAATAATGTCGTACTTGCTTTCTGCCAGGCATTTTCTAAGCTCCTCAATAAATAGTCACTCGTTTAACCTTCGCAACTGTCTGAAGATGCACTTGTTTTTAACCCCATTTTCCAAATGAAGGAAACAGGCACTGAAAAGTTAAGTAACCTGCATGGACTCACACAGCTACTTGGGGGGTGTGGCTATAATTTGTCCCCAGAGTCCTTGATCTTCCTTCCCCTGTCCCGCTGCCTCTCCAGCATGCCTCTCAAGTGGCATGGTAAGGAGGGCCCACCTCCAGGAATGAGAAGCAACCCTGTGCCTTTCTGAGCACCCTGCAAATCCAGGGTGGGCTGTTACCATAGCGTGTGGAGGGCTAGCCCCTGTGAAAGAAATCACTGTGCTGAAGGGCACCTGCCCCAAAGCTGGTCTGAACAGGAGCATGTGGACCAGGTGTTGAGGTGAACTGGTGCTCAGGCCGGAGCTGACTGGGCTATACATGGGAGAATCCCATGGGACAATCCCATGGGACTTGTGTCTTCCGTTTTTTCTGTTGACACACACACCGCAGATGCCTGTGACATCCTGAGCTTTCCATCCCTTTCTTCAACCCTTTCCTTCCTCTGTCATCCTGGGGTGGGAGGCCCAGTCTCTCCTATGGCGGTCTCTGGGGTGGGGAGCCCCAGTCTTTCCTATGGCAGGCTCTGGAATCACCCTTGTCCCTATTTCTTTATGTTCTACATCTAATCACCTTCCTAAACAGATCTCACATGCAAACACTCCCCACCTCCCCCAGATCATAGTTCTCTCCTAGGACTTCTTCAACACCCATCCAACCTATTTCCCCAGACTGAGCCCCCCTGAAGCTGCTTCCAAATTGCAGAGTGATCTTTCTATAAATAACTCTGATTACATCACCCTTTTACTTAAAACCCTTCAGTGGCTCACATTACTCTAGAATATGATTTGAACTGACTGCCAAAGCCTTGGCTGATGGGGTCCTGCCTTCCTCTGACTGTCCTTTCCCACTACTTCCAGCTCCTAGTGATCCTGGCTTCCTCTCCCCTTCTGGCTACGCTTGTGCTGCTTCTTCCTGCCACCCTTCCCCTCTCCACCTAGCTCAACTCACTCTTCAGGTCTTCACTTAAATGTTCTTTCTTCTCAGGCCTCTTGCCTGACCTGCTAAGCCTGGCTTGGGTACCCAGTCCCCGTGTTCCCATGGCAACTGCAAAATGCATCCTCCCTGACAGCCTGTGCACTTGGAATTTGATGGCTACCTGTATTGTGCTCTGCACCTTTTGCAGGGCTGGGTGGTGGAAGACAGTGCAAACAGGCACGTTCTGGTGACTGAGACTTCCACGAAAAGGGTGTTGATCTAGTGCTCAGAAGACTTGGCTTTTAGAACCTGCTCTGGCACAGACTCAGCCTCGGCAAAGTCCTTTTACCTCTTGCAACTCTAGGATTCTGGGATGCAAGTTCATCTCTGTATCTGCCAGGCTGTGAGGAGCCCCCTCTCCCTTTCCGTCTCCTGTCCCTGAGGATGTGCTGATAGGCAGAGCCTGGTCTCCTGCCTTCAGCGGAGCTCAGACACCGCATTG
The DNA here is from genome assembly GCA_004363575.1 of Solenodon paradoxus. Classification (NCBI taxonomy): domain Eukaryota; kingdom Metazoa; phylum Chordata; class Mammalia; order Eulipotyphla; family Solenodontidae; genus Solenodon; species Solenodon paradoxus. The sequence continues at coordinate 64,655 of RJWH01005167.1, read as the reverse complement.
GTGGCCTTGGGCTGGCCTTGTATCCAGGACAAGAACACCCTGAAATTCTTGTCGCCTCATCTTGTGGGCTGTTGGAGCATTGAAATAGGGGGCTTCTAATACACCTCTGTCTCTAAATTGTCACAGCATTGGTAGGAAGGCCCACTGCTTAGCACTGGGAGTATTTGATCTTAATACTCATCCTCAGATTCCTTCAGCACATCTATTGAGCACCTGCGATGTGGCAGGCCCTGCTCTAGCTGCTTTGGGTACAAAGAACAAAATGGATAAAATCTCTGCTCTCGGGAGCTTACCTTTTTGCAGATGTATGTAGGGGCAAACCATATGGATAAGAAACAATAAATGAGTAAATTACAGAAAAAGCTGGTAAGACTATGGAAAGAAAGGAAAAGGAAAGCAGGGAGGAAAAGGCCTTCTGAGAGTCTCAGACTTGAGTCAAACCCAGAGGAAGGTAAGGATGAGTGCTGGCTTTTCTGGGGAAAAATATTCTAAGCACAGGGCTGAGCCTAGCGAGGGCATGGTAGTCAGAGGAACCTCGAGGACCAGCTTCCCATCAGAGCGCCATGCCCAGTATGCAGCAGGTCCGCTTCCAGGATTTGTTAGTAGATAGAGAAGTCTCGACCTGCTGGGCTGCAGCCCGGGGCCCTCAATTTATCAGAGTGGTGCCACTTATTAAATGTCCTCTGTCCCCCAGGAGAGGCTGGCGGTTTGGAGTCAGACGGAGCATTTGTATCCTGGCCTGTGGCGGATCGGCTTTGTGATCATTGGCACTTGTGTCCGCTCCCTGATTTCTGTTTGCTCATCTTTGCAGGAGGTCCCGACTTGGCTCCTGGCTTTGTAGTGGGACTTGATGGAGTGACCTTAGGGAAGGGGCTAACTCTGCTGCATACACCTTATGATGTTAGTTTCCTTCCTTTGGTCTTTGGGCAAGAAATTTATTTTCTCTTTCAGAAGTTTTCTCTTCCACAAGAGTATTGTCATTCCAATGCAGCTGACAGCCCAAACTTGAATAACTGTGAAGTCAAATAGTATAGATAATACTACTTTGGTATAATTGACAGGTTTCCAGGGCAGGGCTCCATGTATAGGTGTGTGTGCACATGTGCATGCATGTAAGTATGTGTACATGTGTACACAGTTCTTCAGGACACAAGTAGGGTTATCATTATTCATAAATGTCTCAAGGATAAGGACTCTATGTACAAGACCTATGCCTCCTACACATGAGGTCCTCAGCGAGTCCTTAATGAACGAAATAGTGCTGATGAAAATGCCTTTTGCTACATTAAATGTGGATCAAAACCAGTAGGTCCATTTGCTTCTAAGGGGTAGGAATGTGGATTATATTTTGAAGCTATTTACTGAGGAATAAACTATGTGCCAGTCACTGTGCTAAGCAGTTGACATGCATTTCTTCTTTAAAATTGCCAACAGCCCTATGAGGTAGCTATTATTACTGTTATCACTGATTCATAGGTGAGGCAGCTGAGGCTCAGAGGTCGTATCTTGGTTGCAGCTAGGATATGAGGGTATAGAAGTTGAACTTTCTGGAGTTAATGCATTTGCCTGCTACTCTGATGCCTTCCTGAAATGTTGCTGTCCGTTCATGGTATGATCTCTCAGAAAGAAGAGGAGGAGGAGGAGGAGGAAGATGGTCCTTGCATCCAGACCTGGAGGAAAATTCTGGCCACAGAGTCATCTCTCAGGTCAGAAGCAAACCTTTCCAGGAGCCTGGAGAAGAGGCAGCTGCTGCTGACTTTTCTTGGCTGCAGTAGAACTGAGGCAGTCAAGGCAAAGACTGCTTTCTGCTGTGTATCTGAGTTTGTGCTTTTCCCTCAGTGTATCCAGATCTTGGTACTTGAGAGTCATGGGCCTCATGTGTCTCCTAGTGCCTGAAACCTGAGGATGTGTAAGATTACACATGCCTGTATGGCGCAGCGTGTGTTCACGCGTGCTCTCTCTGCGTGTGCATATCTCCAGCCTTTGAGACCAGTGTAAGGGTCTCTTTCCACTCAGCTCCCTGGTGGCACTGAGCTCTTTGCCTGGTGCCAGATGTGGCTGTGTGACTGCCCTTCCCAGCCCTAGCCGAGTGACTGACATCTGTGCCTGTCCCCCTCTGGAACAATGTCTCATGTCATGTTAGTTTTCTTGATGCTTGTTCCTGATGCCTCATGAATACCTAATGAGTGCGGGCACTCATTTGCATCACCACTGCCCATACCAGCCTCAGTGAGCCCATTCTGGACCCCTTATCGCTCACGTGTGGGGTTGTGGTCCTTCCTCTGGGGCAGAGCACTTTGGGTCCAGTGCACTTAGAGACAGCAGGCTGTGGAAGCTGACCCCGACATGCTCCCCTCCTCCTTAGACCTGCACGTTTGGCTGCGGTCGTCTGGAAGGGCCCGTCTAGTGCTCTTCTGGAGGGTCCCCATCTGGTGCCGGAGCTCTTGTCCCCTAGCCTGTGCCCCCTGTGGAAAAGGAAAGAGTTGGAAAGCTGCCCTCCCTGTGTTTAATGTGTTCCACGCCTGCTGTGTCCCCCTGTGCTCAAGTTCCGGACAATTACCCTCCCGCCGGGTTTTGTTGCTGAGCACAGCAGGTGGGGCTTGTTTGTAATTCACTTGGTCCATTAATGCTGGGTTAGTGCCCCTGATGCACTCACTGCCCCCAGCCCCAGATGCTGTTTCATAGCAGGATGTTCCGCTGGCTTTGGGGGTCCAGGCGTTTAGGAGTGCATTCTGATAGGCCTTCGCCACTTGAAAGCAATGAGTCTTAATCCATTGGCTGTCACAGAGCGTTCACAGTCATCCACACTAATGGGATATCGATACCCAAATACCAATGCCCCCAAATCATGGTGATTTGGCTCAAGAGAATAGCAATAATTCCAGCAACAGGGCAAGCATTGTGTACTTTCTATTCACAGGTATACTGCTAAACTCGCAGCTAATCTATGAAAGCAGATTGAGGAATGGCTAGTATTGTCTCGATTTTGTAGTTGGGGAAACTGAGGTTTGAAGGGGTTAGCCGTTGCCTAAAATCATCTCTAGTAACTAGTAGTCCGGATGCAGGGACCTTTGTTTAAAGCAGATTTAAAGCATATGTTTCTAACAAGTCTCTAATCTGCGTCTGCAGATGAATTCTGTGAAGTTCTGTGAACGGGGCTGGGACCAGACGGGAGAGCTCCAGCCTGCCATCCCAGTATTTTCTTTGTTGGGGATGAAAATGTCCTCTGTAAGGTCATTTTTTTTTTTTTTTTTAGTACTTTATTGCAGCAACTTGATTTTACAAATTAAAATAAATTCATGTATGGATTCTCCGTATGTGCAGTTTCCCCCATGCCATAGATATATATCAACACACCCTACCAAATCACCAAGTGTTCTTCACCATTGCCCAGTGGGTTGGCCACCACTTTCTCCTCCCCCTGTTCTGCCTCCCCCCTCCCTCCTGTATCCTATTCCCTATTGGTAACTTCAGTTCTTTATGCAAGTATCCAAGGGTTGATTTTGTTTTGTCTGTTCCTTTATTTTGTCTATTTACATTCCACCTATGACTGAAGTCATCTGGTATCTTTCTCCTTTTGACTTATTTCACTTAGCATAATCTCCTCTAGATTCATCCATGTTGATTCAAATGACAGGATTTCATCTCTTATAAGGGCTGTGTAGTATTCTATTGTCTATATGTACCATATCTTCTTTATCCATGCACCTGACATTGGGCACTTAGGTAGTTTCCATTTCTTAGCTATTGTGAATGGGGCTGCAATAAACATGGGGGTAATAAATCTCTGTGAACCAGTGTTTTTATATCTTTTGAGTAAATACCCAGAGGTGAGATAATGGAATCATATGGAACTTACATGTTTAACTGTTTTGAGGAATCTCCATACTGTTTTCCAGGGGTTGCACCAATTTGCTCTCCCACCAACAGTGCCAAAGTGTTCCCTTTTCTCCACATCCTCACTGTTTCCAGACTCTTGGATAATAGCCAGTCTCTCAGGTGTAAGGTGATAGCTCATTGTTGTGTTGATTCCCTGATGGTCAGTGAGTAGGAACATTCTTCATGTGCCTGTTGACCATTTGTATGTTCTCTTTGAAAAAATCTCTCTCCAATTCCTTTTCCCATCTTTTGATTGAGTTGGCTATTATTCTGTAATTGAGTTTTATGAGTTCTTTGTATATTTTGGATTTTAAGCCCTTGTCAGAAACATGAAATGCAAATACCTTCTCCCATTTAGTAGGTTGTCTTTTTGTTTCGATGATGTTCTTTTGCTGTGAAGAAGCTCCTTAGTTTGATGTAGTCCCAGTTGTTTATTTTTGGTTTTTGTTTCCCTTGATGCTGGAGTTGATCCCCAAAGACCTCTTTAAGCTAATGTCATGGACTGCCTTTCCTTTGTTATCATCCATGAATTTTTATGATTTTTGGTCTTCTGTCCAGTCTTCAGTCCATTTTGAGTTAGTTTTGTGAATGGTGTTAGAGAGTGGTCTAGTTTCATCCTCAGGCATGTGGCTGTTCAGTTTTTCCAACAGCATTTATTAAAGAGACTTTCCTTTCTCCATCATATGTTTTTGACTCCTTTGTTGTAAATTAACTGATTGTGTGTGTGTATGTGTGTGTATGTGTGTGTGTGTGTCAGCTTCTGGTGATTCAGTTCTATTCCACTGATCTGTGCCTCTGTTTTTGTTCCAGTACCATACTGTTTTGATCACTATCACTTTGTAGTATAGCTTAATGTCTGAGAATATAATCTCTCTGGATTCATTCTTTTTTCTCATAATTGCTTTGGCTATTCGGAGTCTTTTGTTCCATATAAATTCCATATAAATTTTAAGAATTTTTGTTCTATTTCCTTGAAATAAGCCCGTGGGATTTTAATGGGATAAATCTGTATATTGCTGTATGTAAAATGATCATTTTAACAATGTTGATTCTTCCCAGTCATTAGCAGGGGACATCATTCCATTTATTTGTGTCTTCTTCTATTTATTTTAAGAAAGACTTATAGTTTTCATTGTATGTCTTTAACCTCCTTTGTTAAGTATATTCCAAGATATGCAATTTTTTACTTCCATTTTATATGTTGTGGCTTTCTTGATTTTGTTTTGTTCTATCATGTGGTTTGCATACAAAAATGCAACAGAATTTGTGCATTGATTTTGTAGCCTGCCACTTTACTATATCATTGATTAGTTCTAGTAGTTTTTTTGACAGAGTTTTTAGGGTTTTTCATATATATAATCATGTCATTTGCAAACAGTGATAGTTTTACTTCTTTGTTTCCAATTTGGATTCCCTTTATTTCTTTTTCTTACGTAATTACTATGGCTAAGACCTCTAGTTCATTATTAAATAGCAGTGTTGATTATAGACAGCCTTGTTTTATTCCTGACTTTAGAGGAAATGCTTTCGAGTTTTTGCTAGTGACTATTATGTTGGCCATGGATTTATCCTATATGGCCTTTATTCTGTTGAGGTATGTACCTTCTATACCTATTTCATGCAGGGATTTATCATAAATGGATCTTGTCAAAAGATTTTTCTGCAGCAGTTGATAAGATCATGTGGTTTTAGATGAATAGATTTACATATATTGATCCATTCTTGCATCCCTGGGATAAATTCCACTTGGTCATGGTGGATGTTCCTTTCTATGCAATAATGGCTTTAGTTTACTAATATTTGTTGAGAATTTTTGCATCCATATTCATTAGAGATACTGGTCTGTAATTTTCTTTCTTGGTGATGTCTCTATCAGCTTTTGGTATTAGCATGATGTTAACCTCATATAAAGTGGAAGTATTCCCTGTTCTTCAGTATTTTGGAAGAATTTGAGAATAGGTATTAATTCTTCTCTGAAGATTTGTTAAAACTCATTAGGAAAGCCATCTGGTCCTGGGGTTTTATTTTTAGGGAGACTTTTGATTACCTATTTAATTTACTTGCTTGTGGCTATTCTGTTCAGGTGTTCCAATTCTTCTAGGCTCAGTTTGGTAGACTCTATTTTTCTAAAAATCCGCCTATGTCCTCAAGGTTTCCCACTTTATTGCCACAGAGCTGTTCATAGTAGTCTCTTAGGATATTTTGTATTTCTGTGGTATGTGTTATAACTTTTCCATTTTTATTTCTGATTCCAGTTAATGAGAGTTTTCTCTCTTTCCTTTGTGAGCCTAGTCAATGGTTTATTTTATTTTTTCAAAGGACCAATCTTTGTTTTCATTGAACTTCTGGATTGTCTTTTTGTTTTCTAGCTCATTAAATTCTGCTAACATTTTTACTATATCCTTCTGATATTTGTCTTTTATTGTCCTTAGTTGCTTTAAATGTAGGATTAGGTTCTTTATTTGTGATTTTTCTTGTTTCTTGAGGTGGGCCCGGATTGCAATGAACTTCCCTGTTAGTACTGCTTTTGCTGTATGTAGTCTGGTACCTCATATCTTCATTCTCATTAGTCTCTAAGCATTTTGTGTTCCTCTTTGATTTCCTCTTTTACTCAATAGTCATTCAGAAGCATATTGTTTAGTCTCCAATTAATTTACAGTCATCCAACTATCTTATTGTGGTTGATTTCTAGTATTAAGTCATTGTGGTCATAGAATATATTTGGTATGATTTCAGTCCTTGTAAATTTGTTGAGATATGTTTTGTGTCCCAATATATGATCTATCCTTGAGACTGTTTCATGCACACTTGAGAAGAAAGTGAAATCTGCAATCATGGGATTAAGTGTTCAGTATATGTCTATTAAACCTAACTGTTCCAAATGGTCATTTAAAGCTGCTGCTTCCCTGTTAATTTTCTGCCTGATTGATCTGTCCATTGTTGTAAGTGAGGTGTTGGAGTCTCTTACTGTTATTGTGTTGCTGTTGATGTCTTTTATCAGTTCTAATAATACTTGCCTAGTATATCTTATATGCCTTCGTTTGGTGATATATATATATATATATATATATGTATGTGTGTGTGTATGTGTGTATATATTAATAAGCTTTATGTCTTCTTGCTGGATTTACCCCTTAATCATTAATCAGCCCATTTCTGTCTTTTTAAATGCTTTTTAATTGGAATTCGGTTTTATATTTTGGAAGAATTTAGTATATCCGTTCCTGCTTTTTTTGGTTGCCATTCAACTGTAGGATTATCTTCCAACTATTGACTTTGATCCTATGGTTATCTTTTGAAAGGTGAGTTTCTTGAATGTAGTAGAAGGTTCAGTTATGATTTTTAACCCATTTAGCTACTCCATGTCATTGATTGGTGAGTTCTATCATTAACACTTAGAGTGATATTGATATATAACTGTTTATTGCCATTTAGTAGTTTGTCTTCTGGGTGGTGTTACATGCAGTGACTTTGTCTTCTATTTTTCTTCTTCAGAGGGTTGGGTACAGTAATGTTTTGATTGGTTTCCCTTTTTGTTTTCTTTTTAACTTTTTCCCTGGACATATATTTTGAGATTACCCTGAGGTTAGCATTAAGAATTCTATGTTTATTTCCTATTTTTATGTGAAAGCATGTAAGTCTTGCACTCATTCTAACCATCTACATTTTTATTCTCCTCTTCTCCCCATTGGTAATATTTTGCTGTCTTACTGTTTTTAAGTGGAGTTTATTTACACTTTATAGCGCTTCCTTTAGTATACTTTGTAGAACTGGTTTTGTGGTGATGAATTCCTTTGACTTTTGCTTATCTGAAAAGCCTTTTATCATTCCTTCAGCTCTAAATGATACTATCACAGGATATATTATCCTAGGTTGAAAATCCTTTTCTTTCAGCACTTTGAATATATCATACCATTCCCTTCTGGCCTGTAAAGTTTCAGTTGAGAAATTTGCTAGCAATTGTGTGGGGACTCCTTTGTATGTGACTCATTTTTCTCTGGCTGCTTTTAAGATTCTTTCTTTATTTTGTATTTTGGATATTTTGATGACAATGTGTCTATGTGTAGCTCTGTTTGAATTCCTTCTGTTTGGAGCTCTGAGTTTCCTGGGTCTGGAGGCTTGCTTCATTCCTCAAGTCAGGGAGGTTCTCAGCTATTATTCTTCAAATATAGATTCTGCCCCCTTTACTCTGTCTTCCCTCTCTGGGACCCCAATGATGAGAATATTGTTCCAAAAGGACTGCTTTCTTCCTTTTTTTCCGTTCTTTTATCTCTTTGTTGGTTTTCTTGAGTGTAATCCTCTGCCCTATTTTTCTAGTTCACTGATTGTATTGGAGGCTTCATCCATCCTACTCTGAGTCCCTCTGTTTCATTCTTTAGTTCAGCTATTGTGTTCTTCATTTCTTTGATATCTTGCTTCATTTCTTCTCTCAGTTTTTTGTTGTTTTCTTTTTCTTTCTCTATTATTTTCTTGATTTCCAGGAGTATGTTTATCATTGTTACCTTAAATTGATCCTCAGGTAATTTACACATGTATGTTGTATTCAGATTTTTCTTTGGGATTTTAATTGTATCCCTCATTTTACATATATTTCTGTGTCTTTGCTCTCTTTGGCATTCTGTCTATATTTCTGTGATCTAGGTTTCCCTAGCTGATGGCCTTGTGTAGGGTATTGACTTGCATTGAGTAAGCCTCAGTCTTGATTTGGACATTGGGATTTCTTGAATTTTGTGGCATCACTGCTGGCTAGATTTGTTGAAATTCTTAGGTGGACCCTGTGTTGGAACCTGAGAGTTCAGCCTAATGGTCTGGAGTTGTGTGTGGGATGCAGAGCCTTCCCTTAGTCTCCCAGTTCTAAACAATAATGACCAGCTTGATACTGGCCCACCATCAGCATTTGGGCTGCAGTTCTGCCTCCACCCACAGGGTGGTGCTGTGGGTAGCTGTTGAGAATTCCTCTCTTCTGGGAGACTCTATTCTTCCTTTAAGCTAGGGCCCAGAGGGGCCAGATTTCTGGTGGGCGGGGCCTGCAGCTCCAGAGCAATATGCTGGTAGGGGTGAGGGGGTGAGTGATTCCCCTGTCTTCCAGTTATGGGGGTGCTCTGTGTAATTTTCCCTTTGGAAGCTCCCCTTCAGACCACCGGTGTGCTGCTCCTCCTGCCTTGCAGCAAGACACTATCCCCAAGCTCCATGTCCAGGTCCTGCTGGGTAGACTCCCTGCTGCTTTTGGATGACTCCTGGGAGGCCTGGTTCTTCCTGAGGTCCCAGCCCCTATGCCACTTTTTTTCCCCTGAGTCTGAGTGTCCCAAATCCATGATGCAGCTCTGAACCCCGATGTCTTTGCCTACCCTTGTGGTGGTGATTGCTGTCACTGCCTCTGCAGCCCCGGGGCCAGCCCTGCCATGCAGTGTGTCTGAGAAATAGGTGATTTCTAGTTGTTCTGTGGGAGGAGATCCAGCACGTCCTACCAGGTCACCCTCTAGACTGCTCTCCTGTAGGGTTCACTTTTATTCATGAATCAATCGTATGTGTGTTGAACTCCAACTAAGTACATTATAGAAAATAAGTCTGACAATTGGAGAGTCAGACATATATTCTGGAACAAAAGATGGGGTTAACTGTTGGGTCAGGGGAAAGAGGGAAAGACTAACCAACCATAAAGATCGATCTAGGAAAACACCTTGCTGACTTCCTGATTGAGTGTTACTGACACATTTTGGACATTAAACATTTGCCTTTTTAATGACCCTGTGAAGTCAGCAGGACAAGCAGCCTGTCTCCCATTTTACAGGAAATGAAGGGGCACAGAGAATTTAGGACCACAAGGAATACAGGCCTCCGACTTCAAATCCAGACTCTTCTACAGAGTCATTCCCATTAGAGCCCAGAGGATGGGCTGGGGCAGGTCCAGGCTCCATGTAAGTTTGATGTTCCCGGTCCTACTAAGGCTTGCCCTGCGGCTCTGCTTCACTTGAGACCCACAAAATATACCCCCACCCCATACATACACACTTGGCTTCTGAGAAGCTTTCTTTCCAGTGAGTGGGAAAATCCAGAGCCCTAATGTGCTGGCATTGTTGGTTCCTTCCTTCAAGGTGGCTTCCCCTGCATTCACAGCCCCTACACCTGTGGCTCTGTGCCCATAAACCAGAGCACCCCACTCCACTGCCCCCTCTGAGACATCTCGCACCTCATGGTCACATAAGATTCATTTGAGCACAGCTCTGGGCCACCCTCCCTTGCCCAGAAACACTCAGCGCTCCTTGTTGCCTGGAGGATAAAGTCTAACCTCTGAACCTTTGCACTGAGGTCTTCTAGTCTGACCCCCACGTGCATCTCTCTTGGATCCCTCAGATGCTATGTGCTTCTGCCGAGTTGGCTCAGCCACTGTCCCATGGACTTGCCCTGCTTTTACCAGTAGGTACTGGGAGGCTCTGCTCCGCTGGAGCATGTGCCTCAGCCTCAGCGTGTGGCCACCTCTCTGGGAGCCTGCCTCCCACGGCAGAGCGCAGATATTTTTTTGCCTCTGTCCTCCCAGATCCTCCCTGTGTTGAGGAGTCTGCCTGGCCCCAGGGAAAGAGCAGCATGTGGACTGTGCAGCAGAGTTCTCAGGGATGTGACTTTACTTTTACTCTTCACAGGGGATGTGGCACTTTCCCAGTGAATCTCAGGGCAGATAGCACCCAGGGGTTTGGGCAGCATTAGTGCCAGTACAGTGTGGGAGGGGCTCCTAGTGTGTGGGTCAAGGCTTAGGCTGGGGAGCTGCTGGGATACAGGGGTTCTCATACCTGCCAAGTATAGTCCCTGTTTTTTTCTCCACTTCCCCTTTCTGAAAGCTGGTGCAGGGTTCTCACACTTCTGTAGCCCCATCAATGTCCTTGTGTACATGTGGGGTCAGTGCAGGAGCAGCCCGCTTTGTGTAGTGAGGACATTGAGAATTTCCACTCATGGCGAGAAGCGTGTGAAGTCCACCCACAGCCCACCTGCTCTGCCTGCGGCTTCAGTGACACCTCCAAGCCATGCACAGGAGGACGGGGGGCTCTGACAGTCTGGGCGAGAACTGCTCCCTTCTGGGGCCTATGACAAGTGCAAAACCCATGCCTTCTGGAGAAGAGTACTCGCCCCCAGACACTGGCTGAACTTAGTGTCCCCCAGGGCTCCTCTTCCAATGGAAGACACTTCTCTTGCCCAGGGCCTGGGACCCAGCAACAGCAGGAGCCGTCCCAGGTCTGGGGGTTCCAAGGTGAGCACTGGCTGTAATTTGACTCTGGTGGAGGGAGCAAGGAGGTAACTTAGGTGGGGACCTGTCTCAGAGACACTCCCAGGGGCAGCCCTCAGCTGCAGCTATGTTCTTCCAGCAGTCAGAGCAGCTAGGCCAGCAACCAGTGGTCCAGACATGCCAGAAAGGGACACAGTCAGCCCAGCTGTCCCTGAACCCTTGAACCTGGGCTGTTATTGTCCTCACTGCATGGGGGAGGGACCCAGGCTCTGGGGTTAAACAATGTGCTCAGGTCTTGGAGCCAGTCACTGAAGGCACTGGGAGTCTTTATTTTTTTTTAATGATTAACTAGACTTTTTAATTGAAAAAGCAATCCAACATCTTAGTTTCAAAATGCAAATAGAATGAAAAGCAAGTCTCCCTCCTGCACAGATTGCAGTTCTATAACCAAGTATTCTTTAAGGAGTAACTGGCCAACAGCCTTGGCTGTTCCTGGCCCCTCACAGAGCATGGAGATGGCAGGGATGGGGTATGGTGGGGCCAGGGTCTTAGGCAGCTCCCAGAGGCTGTTCTGAGCTCATGAGACACCAATAGAATATGTCCATCACTTTGCATTCTGAAGGGGCTACCACTTACTCTGTTACAGACTTTGATTTTGCAATATCTAGCTTTGCAATATCTAGTCCTCCTTCCTTCTACTACCTCATATCCCTGGGAGATCTGAGGGGCCCATCCTAGGCTTCCCCAGGAATGCAAGAGCCTGAGACACACAGAAGGCTGGTGTATGCGCGCGCACGTGTGTATAGTGACTGTGGACAGGATAGACACAGTGAGGTCGCCACTTGGGCATAATGGGGCCAGGGCAAGGGGTGGGAGTCAGCAGCTCAGCACCAAGGCTTGCTTCTTTATCAGTAGCGTAAGTTAGAGAGAGCTCTTTCCTCGGGCTTTGACCTCAGTGTAGCAGGAGATTGTCTGCGCCATCATCCTGAGTGTAACAGCCCGTCTCTGACTTCCAGTGGCTAACTGCCCTGTGCTCTCTCCTCCCCCAGCCCCAGCTCCCAGCTCAGCCCCACCCTCCTTCTCCAAGGGAGTTTGCTGTGCACACAGCCTCACTCATGCAGAAAGCTCCCCCAGCACAGCCCCTTTCCTCTCAAAGCCCCAGATGACCCCCAGCAGGGGCAGGAGGCCAGTTTATCCAGAAGCAATGACAATGCTGTCCTTAAAGCAGCTTCTTTTCGCCTGCCTTCCCCCTGTGTACTCTATTCCTCTGTGGACACTCCTGCAAGGTCTCTGTGCTCTAAATGTGTTACGTACAGCACCAGCACCGGGCCGTTTATTTCAAAGCCTCTGCTCACGTGGTCTCCGCTTGGCGCTCGGCAACCCCAGGACCCAGCCTGGTGGCCTCAGATAAATTCCAGGGACGTTTTTCACCATTGGAGCTTTTCACATTCAACCCCGTGGTCCTCTTTCCACCCCCTGCCCCAGCCCCTTGCAACTCATAATGAACTCTCTACCTTCTCACCTCAACCCACCTCCACAGAGGGAAGGAGATTCTGATGCCGGGACCCTTCACCCTTCACCTTTTCTGGGATGGAGGCTGAGTCCTTACAAAGTTCATGGAGGTCCTCAGCTTCGATGTAGGGCCTTTTCCTGGACTTGGCGAGGAAAAGGGTGGAAAGGATAGCGATCTGGCATGACACAGCTGGTACTGGGAAGATACTCTCTGTGTCCCAGCCTCATGTCTTCCCTGTCATTTCCCTGGTTCACTGCTGTGTTTCCCCAGAGGCAGTCTCCTCCATGTTGTTCCACTGTCTGGGTCTCCTTCTCCCTGCTCATCCTGCCCTCTTCAAAAGACATGGCTAACTCAACATTTTATCTTCAGAGGAGCCTTCTCCTCCCACCACATGAGGTCGCCTTACCACACACATTAGCATCCCCAGGCTTCCCTTCTCTGTCATTATGCCTCTAGCCACCTGGATGTGAGATTACTGCCTCTTCCAAAACTGTAAGCTCCACAAGGGCAGGGTCTGCACCCCAGGGTCTAGGCACTGCTTGCCATAGAGAAAACACTCAATAGAAACGTTTGCTGAATGAATAAAGTATAAATCATAGTGGTATTGCATGCATCTATATGCTTTGGCCAATATAGGATAAGGGAGAACATACACCATTTTTTTTAGAACATACTCCACTCACCTGCAAAATAATTCTTCCCCATTATCTCCTTTGATCCTCTTAGGGACCCTGTAAAGTAGATGGTGGGATGTCATTTTCCCATTTTACCAAAGAAGAAATAGAAGTCCAGAGAGGTTAAGAGGGGGGTCTGAGGTGGCACAGCTCTCTACCTCCAATCCCTGACTTTTCTCCTCTGCCAGGCCAAGTCTGAGTGAGGAGAACCGAATCCTTGAGGGGAAGTCTTTGGGAGGGGCTGGTGTGGAGCAGCGTTTGGAGGCAAAGGGCTGTGGTTAAGATCACTGGGAGGTGTGAGAGGCTCTCTGGTGGAGAAGAGGATCTGAGCCAGGGGTCTGTGTGCAGTGCTGCAGAGAAGCCATGGATGGGCGGAGAGAGAAGCGCCTCGCACCTCAGCTTTCCTGCAGTAGCTGTCCAGGGGAGGCACTGTCCTCCACGGTGGTGAAGTGGGGTGCTCAGAGGTTAAGTGGCCAGCTTATGGACACAGAGTGACAGCTGACACTGGATGCCAGGGATGTCTTCTCTGGCCCTTGGTGAGGGGACATTGTTCAGAGGTGGTGTGAGGGCTTCATTGTGAAATTGAGGTGGCTTGGAGGGGTAAAAAGACAGGGGAACTATCCCCAGCAGACATCCGGAGCGCTGGGCTTCCCAGTGTCCATGCCAAATTCAGGCCTGGGCTGCAGTCTACCCTGATGGGTCAGCCAGGTCATCTCCTAAGCTGATGCTCCTGCTAACCTGCCACATTGTAACTCATCACAAACTCTCAGGAGCATCTCCTGACAATAAATCCTAAAGGTTGAGGACACGGGGCGGATCATTTTCCAAGAGACACTCCCAGACTGGCTCTGCTGTTGCTGGTCCCCTGGTTGAGGGATGTGTGCAGAGGGGCTACTGCATTTTGCTCTCTTCTTCAGCGTCACAATCAGCATCATCAAAGTCACAGCTGACATTTCCTTAAGAACCCCAGCAACTGAGCGCTGGGCTCCAGAGAGTGTGGAACACACTGGGGGAGGGTCCCGGAGCCAGTGACAGCTTCCTACGTCACAGTGACCTTAGAATGTGTCTTAACCTCCACCTTTGGTTCCCAGTCTGCAGGCAGGGACAGTGAGAGCATCTACCTCCAGGTTTCTTCTGAATGCACTTGGCACATAGTAGATGGTGTCTGTTATAAAGTCCAGTTCTTGAACTACCGAATTTCTAGCTTAAAGGAACCTCAGACATCATCTAGTCTAATGCCCTCATTTTACAGATGAGAGACGGAAGCTCAGAAAGGTGACTCCCAGTGCTGAGAACACCTAGCCACCTGACCCAGGATGGTCCTGTGTCCTGGCATGGCACCTCACATTGCCAGGGAGACGGGGCACTTCCACACACTGCCCTCCTGTAACAGGTGCAGGGCGGATTGTCCCTCTGGGAGGCGGGGGGCCTGGGGCAACCCGCTCCCTGCCCTGGTCACCAGCCTGCACCTTATGTGCTGCATCCAAGCTGCTGGAAGCTGCTGGAGTTCCCCCAGCTAGGGGGGTTGAAACAGCAGAGGAACCCACATCCATCTGTCTTGAGGAGCCTGGAGCAGTGTGAGGAGTAATCATGATCTTGTTGCCTACAGCCGAGAGAAAACCTGTAATTAATCTGGCTGCTCCTCTGATTTCCTCTGTCCTCCCTGCTACCAAACACCGCCTGGTGGCTGTCAACCTCTTCTCCAACACACCCTGGAAAATCACGATTAATGGTGTAATAAACCCTATGAGAATGAGAGAGAGACCAGCGGAGGGACCGCTGTCAGAAGGGACAAGTCAGAAGAGGAGAGGCCGTTTAGCACAGCTTGGTTGGGAGTCCAGCCATGCTCACGACCAAACGCCAGCAGTCAGCAGGTGGGGTCCGTCTGACAGTAGCAGCACCGCCCGGAACTCGGCCGCCCTTCAGAGAACCTGTCCTCAGGTGGCAAGTGTCTCAGAGAATCTTGCCTGAAAGAGAGATGCCCCTGCCCCTAGGAGCTTCTGTAGTTATGGAGAGAAAGCGTGAATGCGTGCCAAGTTAAACAACCATCCACCCACACTTTCAATGATATCTGTTCATTGCTGTGTGGACCAGGTGCTGGTGATGAAGTGGGAGGAGCTTGCATGGAAGAGGGCTTAGCTGAGATTTGAAAGAGACATTAGGAGAATTTCTAGCTTGAAGATGCCTACCAGTGCTGAGATTCTGAAAGGATGGAAAACAGATCTCCCTTCTGGAAAAAGTGGGAATGTCTGGTGTTAGGTGAGGGATTATCCAGACAGGTAAATGGTAAAACAGAGGTCAGATCTCAGAAGCCTCTAGCCCTGTCTGGGTGCCATCAAATGCTCCTGCGACTGTGAAAGGGAAGCCTGGGGTTGTTGGGTGGAGAAACTGGCTCTGGATGGTGACTTCCCAGTGGGCAAGAACTCCGAGCGTGAGTCATGAGTGGACTCTGCCCTTTCCACATACACTGATTGGATTCTTTCATTGTTTCAACAGATTTTGTTGAGTGCCTGCTATGTGCCAACCTGAACTAGGCCTGGGGACACAGGTGGGAAGTTTCAACGTGTTCCCTGCGCTCCTGGTGCTCAGCACCCCATGAGGTAGGCATTGCTGCTCTCATATTACCCACAAGGAAACAGGCCTCTCAGTAGTCCCTTAAAAAGTTCCAGAGTGCCACATGACATGGCTTCCCTCCAGTTGGTCCCCAACTCTGACTCATCCTGGTTGGCATGGCTCCCCTCTCTGTCCAGAACAGCGTCCTCACTTGCACGAGAAGTGCTCACTTGGGACTCTGCCTTCTGAGATGCCTAAGTTCAGCTCTGTTGAATGGAAGCTATGGGGCCCTTGGAAATTGGAAGCCACACTGAATAGCGCTTTGGGCTTAAGTTCTGACTGTGCTTCCATGTTCAACTGTGGTCCCCGGAGGAGCATGGGTTTGTGAGTGCGTGCATGTTAGACACTCTTGAATTTGAACTCAGCACTACTTTCATTGCCCCACCTTGGATAAGTTACTGATCTTCAGCTTCCGCATGTGAAATGGACAGCTCTCCTAGGGGGTGAGTGGAATGGCTGTGAGAAACTAGCGTCAGTGGAGGCTCGCTGTAGGTAGCACAGGACAGGCACCTTAGTGTTTAACCCTCATAGCAGTTCTAGAAGTGGACTTTATCATCCTTATATGACAGATGAAGACATCAAGGTTTGGAGAAGTTAACAACTTGCCCAAGGTGAACAGCTAGTGGATGGAGGTGCAAGACCAATCTTGTGTTCCTCACTGTGGCCGTCAGCCCAGGCCCCAGCACCGTGAATGTGCTCCCCGCACCCCGCAGCACGTATTACTGCAGTGACCTTTGCCTGGATCCACAGCTTATAGCTCTTAGGTTGCTTGTCACGGCAAATGTACAGCTTGTACAAAACAAGTTGGAAATTGATTTCATATTGGTGTAGACTCACAGAGTGCCCTTTTGACACCATCTTCTCATTTATTCATTCAGCCAGTATTAATAGAGGGCCTACTGTGCATCTGACAGTGTGCTCAGTGCTTGCCATGAGCCCCGTCATCTCAGCTGATATTTCTGCAGGGAGACACCATCATCAGAAGCAGACTGTGTGCCCTAGTGGAATGTTCCAGATGTGGTAGTGGATAATGTTCCAGATGTGGTGGGGCACATAGGAAAGAAAGGGTCACAGAGGACCTCAGAAGAGAGTGAGCCTGGAAGAGAGTAGCTAGTCCACCAGGGGACAGGACTGTACTCCACACAGTGGATAGTGGAAGGTCGAACTCTGCTGAGGGTTGGGTGCAGTAGTCAGGTGGCAGGGACAAGTCAGCAGGGGCCAGACCCTGACTTGTTGGAGTGAGGAATTTGACCTTGACCCCTGAGGCAATGGAGTGCTGCCGACCACTTTGGGAAGGGGTGTGACCCAGTTTACGTTGTTTTAAGAACCTCCAGGTGCCCAGCAGTAACCAGGGGGAGAGGGAAAGATCTCAGGGAGGGAGAGCAATATGGCTGCGATTGCCGAGGCATAGATCCTTAATGACAAACCTCTGACTGGGGAAGGCCAGTGGCGATGGAAGGATTACAGGGTTTGGAAAGCAGAGCTTTCAGAACTTAGTAACTGATAAAATGTGGGGATGCAGGGAAAGGGACTTGCGACTCAACTTTCTGATACAGATTACTGGTGGATGGTAGTAGTGTTAGCTGCCAAGACAGAAGTGCTCTGGCGAGCCGTGAAGAGAACCTTGTCTTTAGGGTGAGGTATGAGGTTTCAGGACACAGCTAAGTGCAAGTGTTCTGGGCCCGAGATGCCACATTAGAAGCACACCATGCGGGAGGTACTCAACCTCAGGTAGAAGCAAAACTCCCTGGATTGGGGTATGTTTGTGGGAAGATGGTCTTGGTGCTCTGTCTCCAGGATGTTTCTCTTTTATCCCTCAATTATTAAATTTTTTTCAATGAACAAAAATGGCAGTTAGGTTCTAAGACCAGGTTCATCGAAACATTAAACTGAAAATAAGACCTTGACTTTTTATGTGTGTTCTGATGAAGAATCAAAAAACTCCACCATTCTGCTCTCATGTGCCAGCATTGAGCTATAGGCAAAAAGCCAGCAGAGGTCTGGCTGACCCAGGGTACCTCAAAACAGCCCTGTGACCTTGAGCTAGGCTTATCGCCTTCTTGGGCTTAGCTTCCTTTCTGCAGTTGAGCTTGTTGTGGATTATAAAAGATAAAGGCCATGTAAAGAATGTGCAAACCGTTGAGTCTTACTGGACATGGAGTCTGATGGGTTTTTGGTGGGGTGGGGAGGGTGGGGGAAGTATGGGAGATAATTTCTCATCATTGTGCACAGGTCACAGAGCTGAGCAACCCAGGACCCCCACTCATTGTTCCTACATGTGAGGTCCAGGATCAGTCAGGCTTCGGGGCCACTAATGATAAAAAGTCGGGTCTGCATACACTAAATGTAGTTCTGTCATCACATAAAATTTACACAGGCTAATCTGACACCTTTTTAGCAGCCTGCATAATAATTACCGTGTAGCGTGCTGATCGGGCATTAATGGAAGGCATTCGACATAAATTATTATATTTAGTTTTACTTTTATATATCCTAACCAGATTGTTACAGTTCTTTCCTCTTTGACAGTTCAATCGTTTATCCACTCAACACATATTTATCGAGACTGTAATATATGCCAGGCCCTGGTCTGAGCCCTGGGGAGAGACGATCAAGTCTTCTGCTCCTGCCCCAGCTCTCTTGCGCTTACAGTCCAGTGGGGAGCAGACAGTCACCATCATTTCACCCAGAGTTGAGTACGGATGCCAGGCTCCTGCAGACTGCGTAGCTTTAATCTGTCCCTGACACCCAGGAATTAAACGACAGGGTTCTGGGCCAGGCTTGCCCCAGTGGAGTAGCCTTCGCCTGGGTCCTTTCTTCTGTGTTCCTGTGTCCTGGTAGCAGGCGATTGCTGGGGGCCTTCCATTCAGAAAGCACATATGTCTTCTGCACCTCTGTGTACACTAGGCTCTGGGGATTCAAAATGAACTGGGAACTGTTCTTGCCCTCTAGAAGTTCCCATGAATCCCGCGTGTAGACACACAAAAGTGGTCGACACACAAAAGATCCCAAGATGGTAGAGGCACCACTTCGGGGAAATTTGCTGGCTACAGGAGGGGCCAGTGAGCACAGGCCTCACATGTCTGGCCCAACTGGGAGCCTGTGTGTGAGGAGGTGGGGATGTCATCAGGCAACTTTTACTGAAGTTACGAATGGGGGCATACATATACATATACATAAACTGAATACACTGGGTGTCCAACACCCAGGGTGAGAAACTGGACATCACCAGCATCCTCAGAACACCCCATAGCCCCTCCTCGTCACTACCCACGGCCAAGGGTCACCACCATCGGGACTTTTCACAGCACTGCAGTTTTGTCTGCTGTTGTGCTTTGTAGAGACAGAATTACACCATATACACAGGTCTCCCCCTGCTTCTCACAAGTTCCTGTTACCCCACTTTGCCAGCACTGGGTGAAGACCTACACCAGTACCTGGTTTCCTAACTGGAAAAAAATCCAAAGAGAATTTTTTGCTTTTATGTCGAAAGTGAAAGGAGCATTCTCGTGGTTTTGCAGCTAAGGTTCTAGAGGGGACACCCTGAGCGTCAAGAGTGGCCCCAGCAATTCCTTCCCTGACACCCCTTTATGCAGGCTGTTTGCAACACAGCAGTCCTGCTTTACTGTGAGTGCGATTTTAGGTTTCACATGTTCCTTGGTGTGACTGGTAGTTTATTTTTACGGTCTGGGAATGCTCAGAATTGTTTCCATATAAATGAGTGGCAGCTGCTTTGCTTTCTTCCATTTCATCTTTTATTAGGAATGCTCTGTTTCTGGATAGTGGAGGAAATCTGTATTCTGTGGGCCTGGTTGCTTTCATTTAATGTCATGATATGAGATTTATCTATAAAGTTATAACAAGTTCTTGATTGTTTTCCCTTCTGTATAACAGCCCATTGTGTTACTCGTACTGCTGCTGGACACCTGGGTAGTTTCCAGTTTAGGCGAATCCAAAGAGCACTGAAAGGAGACTCTAGTACATTTTTGGTGACATGCGTTCCTCTGGACGTGGACCTAGTCATGGAGTTGCTGGGTCTGTAGGATATGTGTGAGGCTCTAGTAAAGGTTTTGCATGACATTTCATTCATTCACATTCCCACTGACACTGAATGAGCATTCCAGTTGCTCTACATCCTTGCCCAAACCCCATGCTGTCCTTTTTGGGAATCATTCTGATGGGTGTATGGTGTTACCTTCATTGTGACAAAATTGCATTTTCCAATGATCACCTTTTCCAATGTTTATAGGCCGTTGGATATATAGTCCTTAGGGAAGTGTCTGTTGTAGTCTTTTGCCCATTTTTCTATTGATTATCTGTCTAGGAGGTGGGAGACCGAGTCATTTAATACTCTCTGCTAAGTAATGGGGTCCTGGGATTAGCATATCCTGGTGCTCACCAGCCCCAGCCTCACCCTGATAGCGGGGACAGAGTTGGCAAGTGACAGACTCTGGTCTCAGGGTGTCAGAGAGATCTCGGGGAGGGGACAATGCCCATGCTGCTTTAGGGGCATGGCAGCCCCCTCCGAGGTTTTGACTTTGACATCAGAGGCTGGCCTGTCTCAGGAAGGAGGAAAGGGGCCGGTGGAGGAAAGACGAGGAGGGATTAGCTCTCTGCAGGCAGACGATGAGAATCCTTGATGATCTGGGTGTGTGTTTCTCCCTTCCTGAGTGCTGGGAACAGACTTCTCCCACCGGGCCGGCAAGGAACCAACTTTGTAATTACCTCTCCTTTTGGCTAGTCTCTGAGCAGGGTGGCTTCTCCTGTTACCTGAGTCCATGGTCCAGGTCCACTGGGCAGGTGTGGTTATGCAGTCTGAGTTGTGAGTGAGCTCTCATGAAGGCCCCCTGTGACCAGAGGAGGCACTTAACCCCAAGCAGCCTGACTCCGTGAGCCTGGGGCCATGACATAACCTTCTCATCCCTCCTTCTTTTGCTCCCATGAGGATCCTGTTCTTTAAAAGTAGATAAGTTTTCCATTCCCAATTTTACTTAAAGATAAGTTTTCCATTCCCAATTTGAAAGTAAAGTGAAGCCTTGTGGCTGCATCCACCACAGTTCTGTCCATCTTCCCCAGATGTGGTCAGGCAAAGGTGTTAGGACCCATGGGCATGGCAAACAGTTCTGAGAAGGATGTGTCCCTCCCCAAAAGTCCCCAGGCAGGAACAGGCCAGGTTCCGGGGTTAGAGGGTGGCCACCTTGCAGGGCTTCAGATTCACTGCCCCATGCTCTCTTTGCAGCGTTATGTCATGCCCAGACCAGCAGGGGGCTCCATGAGGATTCATAGAAGATGCCCCGCGTCTTGGCGCCTTTGGTGCTGCTCCCCGCGTGGCTCCTGATGGTCACTGGCAGCCCACATGCCCTGAGAATCGGTAAGTGTTTCGCGCCCCATGATCTGTGCACCAGGCAGCCTGGTTCTGGCCAGTGCCACCTCCCGTGACCCCAGCATTCACAGGGACCCCTGACCCTGTACTACAACCTCTCTGGGCTTTGCTGGGTCAGAGGTGCTGGATGGAAGCAAACAGCAGGCTCACAGCTCCCACCTGGTCACCCTGCCCAGCTCCTTGTGTCTTTAATGAAGATATTGGAAAGTGCCAGGTAATGGTGGCAGCTCCTTGATGGTTCAGCCTAGTTCCTTCAGGGACAGTGTTTGGTAACAAAGGAGGGTGGGAATGGCCTTGGGGATTCCAAGTCCAGAGCTGGAGATAAGAAAGAAACTGTCTGTCGTCTCCTCTGATCAATCCAAGAAGGCTTCCCAGAGCATGCTCTTTGGGTGAAGCAGGGGGTCCTGGGTCCTTGATACGGTGTCTCTTCATCCCGGCCTGATTCTGGAGAGGGAGGGATGTGTTCCGATGGCTGTCTCCTTGTCCTGGTGCTGGAGGTACCTAGTCTCGGTGTGGCCAGGCCCTGTTGCTGTCCACACCACAGTGCCTGTGCCCGGAGGTGGCCTGGCTCCATCTGGGCCCAGGAGCACCCGGAGGCCAAGGAGCCCAGGGCTAGCAGGGCGGCTGAACTGCAGGCTGGAGCACTAGTGAGTGGGGTCCTGGGGGGACAGCCCAACAGCAGGGACAGGGAGAGTGGGACAGTCCACCCCGCAGACACCATGTGGCCATCTGATGGTCCAGGACAGACACTGGGTGTTGGGGTGTCTTTGCGGGGATGGGCATGAGTGTGGGCAGATGGGGCGCAGCACTGAGAAATCCCAGCAGGTAGATGATTGGTCGCAAGGCCAGTTCAACAGCAGGACCCCAGGAAAGGTTCAGCAAGAGCTCAGGGGGACTCAGGTCCCAGCAGGTTATCCAGACAGACCCCCACATGCGGCCCCCTGTCAGACTGGGGTGGGGGTGATGCCGTGCCAGGTGGACTCTTGGACCCTGACCCCACACGTGGAAGGGATAGGGCCCGATTTACTAGGATGATGTTGGGACTCTGAGTCCCAGGGAATTTACTTAAAGCTCCTAAATTCCTCTGGTTGCCATCAGGACCAGCCTCCAGGGTCTCAGTGGTTGTCATACTGGTGGCGGTTAGGGGACCGGGTGGCCAGAGGCAAGCAGACACGGAGACCCTGGCTGCACCCAGCATCCGTGCCAGAGGCGGTGCTGCAGGCCATGGGCTGTTCCCCATCACCCATGGGCACATTTCTCCGGACTGCGGGGCACGGCACGACAGAATCAGAAATGTGGCCAGGTGACTTGGGTCTCCCTTCCATCTGCCCTGTGTCTGCTCACAACGCATTAAAAAAATATTCCTTTAAAAAAAGGAATTATTAAAACCAAAATCTTCCCTCCCACTCCCCCATTCATTTCTACTGAGCCTTCAAAATCTAATTGAATTCTGCTTAGCAGCAATGCAAAATGCTTGATATCCTTAAATTGCTTAATTTATAAGATGCCGACAGTTACTCCGTGTTTGCTGTGGGTTTTCACCCCCTCTAAACGAGTGGATCAAGCAGCAACCCATCAATTCCCATTTGTCACTAATGGGAAACGGAGCCAGCATGGGCAGCCCTCAAGGCCTGGTCCTCCTGTCTTCCCTCTTCCATGGGGGAAACAGACGTGGGGCCAAAGGAGCCCTCTCACTGTTTACCAACAGCAGAGGCTCCAAGGCACTCAGTTCTGTCCCACACTTGCAGCCCTCAGCTGTGGTTCATGTCAGGCCACTTGTGTGATTTCCAGCCAGGGGCCCTGCTGGATGGCAAGGTCAAAGCCGGCCTTCTCTCCCGCTGAGGCCAGGAAGCAGTGTAAGCCAACAAAGAGAAATAGAAGAAAAGAAAAATCAAATAGCAATGCCTGGACCTGTTTTCCTGTCTCCTTGGTTATCCTGGAGTTTTTGAAAGTCTCGAGATCCTTACCGATGGAGAGGTGCTAATTACAAGGGCTCCAGAGGGATCTGGAGTCGGGAGGGGTTGGGAAGAGAAGTAGGTCAATAAAAGAGAAGTAGGGGAGCTTCTCAGCAGGAAGCCTCGCACAGATGGGCTAGAGGGGCCCTGGGGTCTGCCATGTCCTCAGGATGCTCACGGGAAAAGGGGGCTTTCATTCCTCCCGGCTTCCCCACATTTGTTTTTTTCCTGGGGTCCCTCCCCTCTCCCTACCCCAAATAGATGGCTGTGAAAGGCATCACAGAAAGGCCAGGAATCTCAGAGATAAATTACCCGGCTGCTCCATCCTCGCCCGCTTGTCTGCTGGTGACAATATGAATGTTTGTAAAGAGGCGATCTAGCCCATTTTCCCGCCTTGGGACTGCTGTTTTTCATTCAAGAGAGGCACAGGGCAGGAGATACAGCCAAATTGTCTATTACAGTGTCCGGTGTTTATCCCCGAATGAGATTTGGGGTAAGAGAGGGATTTTATTTATGACTGCAAGGCCGTCCGCATAAATTCCCCAAACTCTCACACATCTGTCAGCCCCCTTCAGTCATCTGTCTTCTGAAAATGTCTTTTGATTTTGCTTCTGTCCCTCTGGATCCTCTGACTGATGACTAGGGGGTCACACGTTAGTGAAGGCTCCAAGGAGCCCACCCTGCCGCCGCAGCCCTCCACTGCCTAAAGGGATCGCCATGCTGTCTTAGAGCCCTAAAGGATTCTAAGGATTCCATGTTCCAACCTGCTCGTTCCACAGACAAGGAGCAGGTCCACGGGTCAGGGATTTGGTCAAGGTCACATAGAAGCCTATGGAGGGCCTGGGGGCAGGCACTAGTGCTGATATCCTTGATGTCTCTTGTGGGGCTCCTCCCTGCCCACCACAGGCTCCCTTATCTCCTGGGGAGGCAGAACTGCCTTCAACAGTGTGTGAAGATCATTGCCTTCTATAGCGTTCTCCTACCCTGTGTCTGACATTCGCCAGTGTTACCCTTTCCCTAATACATTAGGTGCCCCATAAGGCTCCGTCAGGCAAATGAATGTGAGGCTGCTAACCTGCCTTCTGTTCCTCCTGCCTCAGCCCATTGTTTCAGCCACGGTGAGCTATTCCCACTTATCTACCTTTGCCTTTACCCAGTCCCATCTGCAGCTCTGTGGTAGCCTTCCTCCCAGACCATTTTCTGTCTAGAAAACTCCTCCTCCTTCTTCCTCATTCTCCTCCTCCTCCTCCTCCTCCTCCTCCTCCTCCTCCTCCTTGTCCTTCCTCTTCCTCCTCCTGGTTCTTCCTCCTTCTCTCCTCCTCCTTCCTCTTTCTCTGCTTTCTTCCCCCTTCTCTACTTCGTCTTCCTTCTTTTTTTTCTCCTTTTCTTCCTCCCCTCTTCTTCTCTTTCCTCTCTTGCCCCACTTCCTCTTTCCTTTCCTCCTCTTCCTCCTCTTCTTCCCCTTCCTCCACTACCACCATTGATGCCTTAAATAGCTCTTCCTATGCCAAGTCCTTTCCCACTCTTAACCTTGTCCCTTCCAGGGACAAGTCATCTTTCCCACATTCTCTCATACTCTGGTACTTACATCTGCTCCAAAACTTGCCAGGTTGTGCTCTAATTGTCATGGCATTTCTCCACCAGGCTCTGAACTCCAGGGAGGCAGTCACTTAACACAAGGCCTGTTACATGCCAGCTTGTGGCTCACACTCAGTGGAAATGATGGGTGAATGAATCCAGGGCCCTGCAGGACCTGGTTCCCCAGAATATGTTTGGTACCCTTGTTTTAAGGGACTTTCTTCTGGTCTTAGCTGTGCTTAAAGAGGTGGACTTATTGGAGGATATAGGAGAGGATGGAGAAATTGGAGGAGAAGATGTCTGTCTTACTTCAAAGAGACACTAGGAATTGGAGATCCCGGTTGGGTTCTATCACAAATTTTGGCTGTAATAGTTAATACTGCTATTCAATTATAAATCCATTAACACACATGGTATTTGTGCTTGCCAAGCACCAAGGGTATGGTGCTAAACAATAGCCTTCATTATCATAACTCCCCCGTGGAAAAGGCACGGTGCTAGGTCTTTCACATTCCAGGCAGCCTTCATGTCAGAATTAATGAGCCCACATTAGAGATGAAGAAAAGGAGGCTCGAGAATTTAAATGATTCTTCTGAGGTTAAACAGATGCTGAAAGTTGAACCTAGACGTGTCCAAAGCTGCCTGTCTGCTCAATGCAGCTGGTAGGTAGATCTTGGGCATACTTGGAAAGTCTCACCAACACAGCAGCCACTTTAAATATATTGTCTTTGGTAAAGGAATTGAAAGTTGGACTCATTATAGCTACCGTAGTCTTTTGCTTTTCTTTCCTTTTACCGCCAAATAATTTCCTATGGACACAGCTCATCTGACAGATGAGGAAACCAAGGCTCCAAGATTTCAGAGTCTTCCTCACGGTGGCACTAGACGCATCAGCAGGTTATTACAGCAGTCGAATCTCTTTCACTCAAGATCTTGGATTCGACACTGCTTTCCTAGGACCCCCCCCGCCCACCTCACCCCAAGCACATTATAATTTTTTACTTAGTTTCTCCCATTGAGCTCTAAGTCCAGTATAGAGAATATTAAACACAGAACATTCAAGTGTCATAAAGATGAAATTATTAAGAGAATTCAGGGAGGCAAATGGGAGAAAAAATAATACTGGTTTCTTATCCTCTTCGGCTGTGTATTGACCATATCTGATACACTGAAATCCTAAGATTCCAGCTGAATTCTAGGTTTTACAGAGGATTTACTATGAGCCTTTTGAGTGGTAGGCTCCCCTTGAGTGTCTTACAATAAATAGTGTCACACAAATAATGGTGTGATTTATGAAATTTTGATTGGCATGCAAGTTTTCATCTCTTTTCCAAATGGAGTCACCCACATAGGTAATCAATTGGTCTTTCACATTAGTGACAAATAGAAATTGATGACTTTCTCCTTCATTTGTCATCTCAAGAGGGAGTATAGAAAGATATCTGGGACATAAATCTCTCCCCTGGTAAACACCTTAGGGAGTCTGTGCCTTTTTCATGTCTGCATTCCTGGGTCCAGCACAGAGCCTGGCACCCAGGAGGTGCTTAGAAAATGTTTGTTGGTGAATGATCCAATGGCGACTTTGAATCTTAAGCTCAACTGTCATTTTTCCAGTTTTTCTTCCCCCAGATTTTGGTCAATGTTCAAGAATATCAACCAAGCTTATTTAACAATAGTGAACAAAATATGTAATTAGGAGAGTAAATATTTTGCCAGGGAAAAAATATCTGTGTGTGTGTCTGCATGCCTGCGTGCTTGCCTAAGGCTATCCCCTCTCCTCCCTGCCCACCTCTGCCACCACCTCATCCTCAGGGATGGATGGGGGAAGCTTGGGTGCAGTGGGACTGTGGGGTCACTTAGCCCATGAGGGCTCCATCTATCTTCACCTGTGCCTTGGACTTTTTCCAGGAGCGCCACACTAGATACTCATAAGACATTTATCTCCCCTCTCAACCTTTCTAGAACCCATTTGTGAGCTGCTGCCTTGGACCACTTTAGCTGAGAAGTGGGGGCTGACTCCTGAGGTCTAGCTGCTCCATTTTACAGGTTAGAGAAACATGGGTATCCATGAGGGAACATGAGTTGGTGAAGGCCCCTTTGGTGGTTCCAGACTCCTGACCTCTAAGGGCCTAATGGCATTTTTGCCCTGGTTGGCATGTTCTTGTTGTATATGTTAACTAATTTCCCCAGCAGGTGGAAGTAAGCACATTCGGTGGGAGACAGGCCTGAGGTTCAGAGAATTTGTGACTTGCCCCAACTCATTGAGAGGGAAATGTAAACTCAGAGTGAGAAAAGAGGACCTCTCTCGGGTAGGGATAAAGAGGGGTAGGGTCTGCAGACAGTGTGATGGCTGAGTCCTGAGTCACCAGCTGTCTATATGCTCTTGTTCGGTGAGGACTGAAAGCCGCAGGGACCCATGAGATCAGGTGGAGCTAGAGAGGTAGGCAGGTAACAGCATGTTTGCTTAAACATCTCATGACTGCTCTCTTGGAGGCGCTGGGAGGGTCCCAGAGGCAGGGCTGTCAAAGACGAAAGGATAGGGCTGTTGTTCCGTAACTAAAACAGTCTATATAGCAGAGCTGATTCCCAAACAGTCTGGCTCTGTGACTGGCTGTGCTCATTGGTGCTGGAATGGCCTGCCCCGGGCTCTCATTTCGCCCCACCATGCATGTGATAGCCAAACAGTGTCAGCTGCCCTGATGGAGGACGCAAGCCCGACGCATGCAATGACGGAGAGCAGCCATCGTGATATTTGGTCAGAATATCAAAAACCTGTCTCCAGCTCTGTGAAATGGTCTATGACAGTCTTAGAAGAGGGGGATGAGTCATCAGCAAGCTTTTTTTTTTTTCTTGTGGTGCTGGGTGGGTGGGGAGAAGGTGGAAATGAGGGAGAGAGATTTTGGTTCCATGTTAAAAATATGTTCCGCAAGCAGATGGAATGGGTTGTTTTGGATACTAAGATCCCCAGAGTTCAGGCAGCCACGGAGAGAGATTTCAGCATCGTGTGCAGGGCTGGACCTGTTACCTCTAAGATCGCTTTCAACCTGGAATTCTGTGATAGAATATTTTAGCCTTTGGTCTGCTCTTATACTCTCCTAGGGAGACATTTCATTATCATTGTGTCCTCATTAACAACCATTAATAAGAGCTTAGAACTGAGGCAGCCATCTGCCTAATTTAAGCCGTGACCCCGTTTGGTCCCAGTTGCTTGGGTAAGCCAGATAAGGTATGAAGCCCTCCTGACTTTCTGTGTGGCTGCTGTAGACCTGTCCAGTGCTCTGATGGAGGACTTGAAAGGCACGGGCAGCGATGGGAGCTGGTGCCAGATCTCAGCTGGGTGCCTGAGCGTGTGTGCCCGCGTGGCTGGGGCGCACATCCCCCGACCGCCTCACAGACAGCAGGCACTCTTAGTTCTCATTAGTCTGGCGAGCAGACACATCCACGCTGGCTTGATGCGGCTGCTGGGACGCACGGCGGCAGGAGGCTGCAGACAGCTGTTGGACTAGGTTTTGAGTGCGTCTTCCCATCAAGCTGAATTCTGGTGCCTGGTCAGCTCGTGGCAGACTGGGCAGCAAGGACCACCTGTAACACGGGAGAATAGGGTCCCTGCCACATGTTTTTCATTTACTACATAGAAAACACTTGGCAGTGACAGACACATGGCTGGTGCTCGACAGGGTGTCTGTATTGTAAATCGTGCTACGGGGCCAGCCTTCTCTGCCTGGAACACTCTTCCCCACTTCTCCACCAAATCCTGCTTCTTCCCTGTTTCGAAACCCAGCCTTAAATTCACTTCTTTCGGGAAGCTGAGACTCCTTCGCCTGGTTTGGAACTCTTCTGGAATTCTCAGAGTGCACACAGAGTTCTTAACAAGTGTTCCTCGTGAGGATAGTGCAGTGGCTGCTGGCTCCCCGGCCCATGTTCTCTGCTCCCTGCAGCAAACCCCAGGTCCCAGGGCTACTCTTGACCCCATTCTAGTCAAGCTGGCAGTCTGAGCCCATGCCAGCAGTTTAATGACTCAGCGTCAAAACGAGTCTTGGCGGCCAGTCTTACTCTGTCCCTCAGATGCAAACACCAGTCTGTTGACTCATCATCAGCCTCCCCCACCTGTGTTGCCTTGCAGTGCCTGTGTCTCTGTTCTGCCTCCAGTCTGAAAGCTCACTGATGTTCCCATCCTGCCAGAGCCTTCCTGGGACTGTCAGGGTCTTCAGAGAGCCTGGGGTCCTGAATCTGCACCCACCCTCCCTGCTGGGACTCTGCCACCAGCTTCCAGCTGTTCCTGAAGCTGCCAGTGATGGCTGGGGCACCCACCTGCTGTTTGCCTGCAGACGTCCCGGCATTGTGCGCTGCCTGTGCTGGGCTCCACAGTCTTAATGATGGCAGGGGCCCAGTATAACCCATTCTGCCTTTGAATGGCACCCAGTATAACCCATTCTACCTTCTTACCATCTGTTTTTCTTTCTCTGGAGCCAGTCTGTCTCTCCGTGCGTTCCACCTACTGTCCTTACTCAGGAACATATAGAAAAGGGCAGCTCTGCCCTGTGACAGCGTCTCTGAGAGAGGGAGGACCGTCATAACACTCTTCTTTCTTTCAGAGAGTCGGCATTTGTGCCTCTTCTCAGATTTGGGTTCCAGGCATCATCCTGATCACCTCCTGTGAATGAGTTTTCTTTTTACCTCCTTCCCAGTTCAGATGTGATGCCTCCAAGTCAGAGGTTTCCAGTCTACCACAGGTACCTGGCCTCCTGTCCAGCCCCTTGCTGGACTCTTCCTAGCAGGCCCTGGCTGGCTGGTATTTGGGCTAAAAAGCCTGAGTTAGGTCCCCTTCTGGTCCTATAAAACGTGTACCCTTGTTTTCACCCATGGAGCTTCCTCTCCATGCAGCACTGACGCTGCTCCTGAAAGGCTGCAGCAACTTGGCCCTGGTGCCTGGGCCCAGATCCAGAAACCAGCTCCTGGGAGGCACCCCCAGTAGTGTCCCTCCTGTGGCTTTTAACAAACTGCTTTCCCGTCCATGATAGCACACGACTTTTAAGCAGACAGTAACACAGGCGGGAAAGGAATGCCACTTTGCTGGTAACACTCATAAATTTCCCCCAGTGGCAGGGATCTAACAACATGAGACTTTGAGCTTTCAGCTCACAGATGAAAGAACAGGGATTTTCCCAGAGATGACACACAGCCCCAGGGGCCTCTGCAGGAAGCTCTGTGCAGGACTTGCTCCAGAGAGGCGCCAGCCACCTGCCTGTGTGGGATGGCATTGTGTGGGTGACCCCGGACCTCTCAGTGGCCTCCTGGAATTCTCTGGCCCACGGGCTGGGGTGGGGGAAAACTTTAAGGAATTCTTGGCCCTCCTGGAGCTCTAAGGGCTTTTCAGTCTAAAGGGACCTTTACCTGGAAATGGTGGTTGAACACTAATTTCCCCTTTAGAGCCGATTAGGAAAACTTAGAGTGCTAAAGGAATTCAGGTTCTTGGAAATCAGTGGAGTTGGTGGAGATGAAATAGGGTGTAAATGAGTGAGAGTATTTGGATGGCTCCCTCTGGAGCACTCTCTATATCTAACCAACTGCTTCCTTCTCTGCCCCATCAGTTACCTCCAGAGAGCATGGTTGACCCCTGGGAGAGTCACCCTCTCCTGGGTGTTGCCTTGTGGTTGCAGCCTGTTGGGGGGCTCCCTTAGGGTCTAGTGTGAGTGTTCATTTTGCCATAAAGCCAGGAGGATGGTTAGCTGTTGGGAGTTCACATAGAAGTCATCACATCCTAGACATAATGGTACACACTGGCCTCGGGTGTGAAGCTCCCTGACTAGCCACGTTCCTTTAGGGAAATTACTCAGCCTTTCCCACACTCAGCTTCCCACCTGTAAACTGGAGCTAAACTTGCTACACGGGGTTCGGTAACTGAGGCGCGCTGTGTAAGGCACCACTCAGGGAGTGACATCTGTCAGCATTTAATTAACATTCGTGTCTCCTATGTCTCTTAAACTTGGTGGTGTACCGAACATGATGCACGCACACTTCTGGATGACATCAGAGGGCAGTGGCGTTGGGATGGCCTCTCATGTCACACAGTCCTGGAATTGAATTATACTTCCAGCTGTGATCTTGGGGAAATTGTTTGACCTCTGTTTTTTACTATAAAATGGGGGTGATAACACTCACCTTATAGGATTGTTGAGGTTTGTGTGTAATAACACCTGCAAAATGGCTAGTAGAGTGTCTGATAATTAGTAGGTCAATATGAACAATTTACCATCATGAATTCTGCCATCATTCTTACTGCTACAGTTTTCTATCACTGCCCTAACACATTAGCACAAGTGTAGTGGCCTCAACAAGACAGATTATGTTTTCATCCTGTAAATCAAAAGTCTGCCATGGATCTTAATGGGCTAAAACGAAGAGGCTGGAGGTGAGAATGTTTACTGCGCATTTGGATTATTGGCAGAGTTCAGTTTTTTTTCAGTTATACAACCAAGATTACCAGTTTCTAGAATCTGTTGCATCCTTTGTCTGCTGGTCCCCTTCCTCCACCCTCAAAGCTCAGGGTCAAGTCATCTCACATGGCACCTAACTAACATCAGCCAGGAAAGCTTCTCCTGTTTTAAGATCTCATTAGATTCGATGGCGCCTGCTAGGATGAGCCAGGGTTATCTCCGCGTCTCAGGTCTGTAAACTTAGTCACATCTGAACAGTTCCTTTAGCCCTTTAGGAACACATCCGCAGGTTCCAGGGACTAGGACGTGGACAAATTTGGGGGACTTATTCTGCTTCTCTGGATGGCCTCCCAGACAGGAGCCTGAGCCCCCTGGAAGCCTCCGTGTGAGCTGGGAATGAGGCTGCGCATGCAGATGGAACCTGGCCCCATCCAGTCCTGGGGAGGGGCAGGGGTGGAGATGGGGGTTGTGCTTGACCATTTTGCATGAGAACCAGGCAGCCCAGATCACTGAAGCTGGGGCCCCAACACATCGGCCACATGACTGTGGCTGAGACTATGCCACACAGTGCCAGAGCCTGGCTCTGCCATGCGGCAGAAGTGCTTCATCACAGTGATGTAGTGATCGCGCCACTTACAACATGTCAGGGCTCTGAAGGGGCGGCTGCAAGCTGAGTGTTATCTGAGGCTGCTTTGCTGGCCTTTGCTGGGAGTGATGTGTTTATTTCCTGCCATGAGGCCTCCAGAGAGTAGTGCAGCCCCACCCCCCAAATCCCAGCAGATGTCTTCTACTCTACCTGTCATCCTCCCGGAAAGGAACAAAGCCTCCTTGTTTTTAGGAGCAGCGTGGAGTAGGAAAATGCTGCTGTGAGCATGGGGTTAGGGGACCCAGGCTCCAGAGCTAGTCCCACCCATCCCTCTGTCACTGGTACTTATTTGAAGTGGACAGTGCCCTGTAGTGGGAAATAAGATATTTTGTTGCTGATGGTCCAAATGTGAAAATGCAAGACTCCCAGACAGGAAGGAACCATAGGGCAGTACAAAGTAGGACGAATTAGGTACAAGAGATCAGCTCCAGAGCCCAGCAGTACTGGCTGCAGGGGTCCAGGGAATATGGGCACTATAGCATTTTGGAATTTTTCTCCCTTTCTTGTTTTTTTTCCTGTTTCCAGTGAGGCTGATGAAACAGCTGGGAAACGTCTTTAAAGGGTCGACTCGTGGGATATAAGAGCATTCGTGTTCACTAAGCACCTGTTATGTGTCCATCCCTGTCTAGGAATTACAGTTAACGCTTGAATAAAATGGGAGCAGGAGATAGGGCACCAACCCCTCTGCAGTTAAAAATCTGAGTAGACATTTTGATTTCCCCCCAGATATCTGCAGTGGTCCCTGGCTCTCCGCAGGGGATTGATTTCAAGATCCCCATGTGGATAACAAAATCTGTGGATCCTCCATCCCTTATAGTCAGCCTTCCGTATCTGCAGATTCCGCATCTGAGGCTTCTGCATCCACAGATTCAATCAGCCATGAATGTGGAGGTGGAACCTGGAATGTGAAGGGCCTACTGTACTTAGAGAAAAAAGCATCCATAGAGAAGTGGGCCCTCCTAGTTCAAACCCGTGTTGTTCATGATCAGTTGTATGTAACTTCATGTTTACTGCAGCCTCCTGAAGTGGGTTTTATAACGTCTGGTATTTAGGTGTGGAAACTGCGGCTTGAGAGACTCAGACCATGCGGAACATGAGAGAGCCTGGATTTGAACACCGATTTCAGTGGTTTCCAGCCTGTCCTCTGTCCACCACACTGGGCTCCTGCTTTCTGGTTCCCTGAAGTGCTCCCTTCTCTAGAGATCCTGGTACGTGCAGGGAGGAGGCAGACATGACCCCCGACAATCTCAGCCTCTTCCAACGGGCAGAGAAGACATGCACCTGAGCCCTCATTGCCTCTGCCAGTGCCGCTTCCCTCAGACATACGAGAGAAACATTCTCAGACATTCGAGAGAGAAATTAATTTAAAAATGAACCACAAGAGCAGCGCTAGAAGCACCTTTAGGCTAAAAATAAGAGCAGAGACTGCACCGTTGCACACCGCTTTTATTTATAGCCGCTTATTTATTAGATTCCAAATGATGTTTAACCAGGAATCATATGGAGTGATCTTTGATTACTTATGCGGCTAATGGCTGAACATATATTATTATTGCTGTTTATTCAGCCCCGCTGAATGTAGCGGGTGCTGCTGTCCCAGGAAGGCACCCAGGAGAGGAACTGAGAGAGGCCTTCCCTCCTAGGTGAGAACAAATCCCCGGGAAGGAGAAGAGGGAAGGTGGCTTGGCAGGTGGCCCTGCAGAGCCCCTGGGAGCCTCTACTGGGAAAGTTTTAATGGGGCGATCCTTAGAAATAGAGGGGGTGAGGGCAGTATACAGCACCCTAAAAGGGAAAGAAGAGTTGGAACTTGGGCTAGACTTATAAGCTAGCGTTATAATAATCACAATATTTATTGAGGATTTCTAGTATGCCAGGGATGGTGCTATTCAAATTACTTAGTCCTGCCGCCCTACCTGTGTCATAGACAAGAAAGCGGGGGCTCAGAGAAGTTCAATAACTTACCCAAGTTCACACAGCTGGTCTGAGGCTGGAGCTGCATTAAAATCCAAGCCCCGTCTGCTTCTGGAGACTGCCTGCCCATGCTAACGCCCTGTCCTCCTCGTGACCAGTGCCCTCTTCTCTCTGCCTAAGCTTCACTGTTTGAATAGACAGCCCAGGAAAGGAACAGAAGCCTGGAGGCAGGGGAGGAGTGTGGAAATGGATCACTTGGCTTCCTTGTGTTCTTCCACGGTGCTTGACCTGCTAGGGTGGAGCTGCTAGTGCCCAGGGCTCGGTCCACATGTGCCACCTGTGCCAACCCAGAGCTGGCCATTGGCAGGGCGCAGGGAGATTCAGGGTTTCTCAGACAATAGGCCCTCCCTGCCAAGACCCAGAGTGTGGCAGCCAGGGGTCTAAAGGTGGAAGGCTGTGGGAGGCCTGGGCACTTCCAGGCCCAGACGCGTGAGGATGGAAGCATGTCTGCCCCTGGGGAGAATCTGGCACCTCACGGGGAGTTCCTCCCCGTGTCAATCATAGCTAGGCTGAACCCCTGGTGCTCTCGCTTCTCTCTCACATCCTCACCCTTTCCCAGTTTTTCTTTATAGAAGAAAGCTCACTCTTTTCCAGGGCGTAGACTTCTTCGTAGGCAGCTGCGTACTCTCTCGAGGATGCCATCTTTCAGCCGCCCCACCTGCATGCATGATCACATGTCTTGCACTCCAGGCCCACTGAGTCCCCGGAACTTCCTTGCCCCTCACATTTCCAGGCCTTTGCTCCCTTTGTCTGGGAGACTCATCTCATCTGGCCTGCTGGCAGAATTTTATTCATCATTCAAGGCCTTACTCCTCGTTCAAGACCTCCTCTTCTAAGAAGCCTTCCCGGGTGTCTTTTCTGCCTTTACACCCAAGGGATCTTCCCTCCAGTGTTGGGTTGTGAACCTGGTTCCTTGGGATGTATGTGGACTGCACTTAGATGGAGGCTGTGCACTTAACCACTAAGCGACAGGTGTGCCTCTCTGAGGGGCAAAGACCACATCTTACTGGGCCTTGCTTATATCAGATGCTCCATTAAAAATAGGTTGAATGGGCTGCTGTGAGGAGGATGTTTGATCCACTTGGGACCATATACTGGTTTTGAAAATGGGGACATTGAGGTGGGGCTTGGGTGTCTAAAGGAGCTGAGGTTCACATCCTGTGATGGAACAGCAAAGAGCCTGGAACATTCTGGTTGGAGAAGAGGTGAAGGAGCTATGAACTGGCTGTGTATCTCTGTTTGTAAGGGAGAAGCAAGAGACCCTGGCCAGCCCCCAAAGGAGGGTTTCAGGAGCACCTGCCAGCGTCTCACATCCTGCCTGTGACCCGACACATAGCCTCTGTCAGTGACAGCAAATACACTGAAACCTTTGACCTTTAGAAGGCAGGTTGTGTGTGCTCAGCGCACCCATGAAGGTCCACCCGTGGCCTCACCCTCCACCCCAACCGCCCTTCATTTTGGTAGATGCCAGGGGCCTGAAGGGAGACTCCTCAGCCCATCGCAGGGAGAGATTTGCTTGGATTTGGGGGAACGAGCCTGAGCAGGAGCAGCAGACGTGGTCAGAACAGCCCAGGCCGCAGGAGGGTCACCCATGACGAGAATAAGACTCCAGCCCCGTGAATCTCTTCAGGGCCTTTCTCCTTTCTCCTTTCTGGGCCTCTGTGTCTCGGGCCCTGGTCTCTGAGGCCCCTGGCAGTCTGCGATTCTATATCCCTGTGTAGTTCCTCTCTCCTGCTGTAGCAGATGTGTTTTTAACCTCCCCCTGCCCTGCACCCCCATTATTTTCTCTTCCCTCCCTCTTTGCCTTCTGCCCCTTTAGTATTCGCTATCACCTGGGTCTAGATTATCCTTATTAAGTGCCATTTAGCTGTTGGCTGTCTGTTTTCTCTGGTTTGTAGATGCATTCAAGGAGGCACATGGGCCAAGGCCTGATTTTGGAGAGGAAGGGTAATAAGAAGGGAGATCATGGCTCACTTAGATCTGATTTTGATAAAGTTTCCAACTAACCGAAATCAGCTGTGGCCCAGGTGGCATGGTGGCCGCTGAGTGTGGGGGGCAGTCAGCACTGCCACCCCAGAAAACTCAGATGGGGCTGGGGGCTTGGAAGGGGGGTCTTGGATGGCCAGGGCAGGGTAACTGGGAAGCTTGCTCACTGGAGCTAAAGGCTCTCGGAGGGGAGCAGATGCCTGCTCTTTCAGCAGCTGTTAATTAGTTGCAGATGATGAGATAATTCATAAAAATTAGCAGTGATTTCCTTCATTGTGTTAATATCACCGGGCAATAAAACTGCTGTTTAAGGATGACTTTTCTCTGCATCAGGGAGCAGGATGTCAAGGAAAAGAACCAGCCCTTCACAGGAGTGGGGGGACAGGGGAAGGAAAACAAAACCGGTGAGAGGATGACAGGGGGAGTGATTTCCCAGCTCAGACTGGAATCATCTGAAAGAAGTCAAATTGAAATGCAAATCCTGGTGTCTCTCTGCACTGGCTGGGAAGAAATGCATTTGGAAGTGTCACCTTGGTGGCCGATGGGCAGGCAGACAGGCAGGCAGACGCGGTGGGGAGGGCTTCCCTAAGCAGAGTTGACGGGGGTCCGCAGGAACATTCTACAGAAAGGGGATGCACTTGCTTTGGAGGCCGGTGAAACATGCTCTAGCCGTGACCGCCTTGGTCTGGGACCCATCCCTTAAGGCTTTTCTCTCTTACCATGCTCTGTGTACACTGCTCTAATATCTTGGATGTGCCAAAAGCCTGTGTCTTCTCACATACTCTTCCCTTTGTCTAAATCACGATTCCACTCCCACCCCCATTGTTTTCATCTGGCCAACTCCTATCCATCCCTCCGGTAAAATGTCACTTCTGCAGATCAGGCTTCTTTGAACTCGCTACAGTTAGTGCCTAGCACACTGCATATGGCAGTGAGGGGTGGACAGGTGAGTCTTCTTGCTTAGACCTTTCCCCAGTGACTCATTGCTTTCAGGATAAGGTCTAAATGCACTTGCATGTAGGACTTGTATTCATTTGCTAGAGTTACCACAATTAAACAGCACAGGCCAGGTGGCATAAACAGCAGAAATTATTTTCTCAATTCTGGAGACCAGAAGTCCAAGGTCAAGTTGTCAGCAAGGTTAGGTATACCCGGAGACCTCTCTCCTTGGTTTGCAGATGGCTACCTTTTCCTCATTTTCTCCATGGTGTTCACTGTCCGTGTTCCTGTGCCTCTCTTTGTCCACATTTCCTTTTCCTGTAAGGACATCAGTCAGATTGGGTAGTGCACCCCAGCCCCAATGACCTTATTATAAATCATCTCTTCGGAGATCCTGTCTCCAGATACAGCCCCAATCTGAGGTATAGAACTTAGGATTTCAACATATGAATCTGGGGGGGCACCTTTAAACCTACAGCAGTATCCCCAAGTG
This sequence comes from Solenodon paradoxus, assembly GCA_004363575.1. Taxonomy (NCBI): domain Eukaryota; kingdom Metazoa; phylum Chordata; class Mammalia; order Eulipotyphla; family Solenodontidae; genus Solenodon; species Solenodon paradoxus. The sequence goes on along the minus strand of RJWH01005167.1, from coordinate 27,369 downwards.
ATCTAGCCCCATCTACCTCCGTCACCTCTCCACCTCCCCTTCCAACCCTGTGCTCTGCTTGGCTGTCCTTGAACATGCCCTACTTCTATACTTGCCACCAGAAGGCTTTTGTCCATGTCTGCGAATGACTCTCTACTAATTCTCTAAAACCCAGTTTCAATGTGATGGCCCCCATGAAATGTTCCCTGACACCGTTTTCCCATCCGTCTTACTGCTCACACATTCTTCTTCCTATGTTATCATATCTTGTAATACTTACATGATAGCAGGTTTCCATATTAGTCTTTCCTGAATGTGCTCTGGTCCTTTGAGAGTTTTGATAACACAGAGAGGGTACTCCATAAATGATTGGGTGAACAAATGAATGAATGGGTTGGAAATGGTTATTAGTACCATTTAATAATCCAGGACAGAGATGGTGTTGGCTTACATTAGGAAGGTGGCAGTGGAGATGGGGAAACATTAACAGATCTTTTAGAAATTGGACTGGTCAGTCTTGGTTGTAACATGGATGTGGAGAATGAAAGAAAGCTTAAGAATGACCAGGTTTCTGGCTTGAGCATATAGGTAACCAAAGGTATGGTTTATCAAGAAAGCAGAAGAATGTAAGAAAAACAACCTTTGGATTGGGTGGGTGGGTGAGGGGAGATCAAGAATTCCATTTGGAAAATGTCAAATTTGAGATGCTTATAAGATATCCAATTAGAGATATCAGGAAGCCAAATGGATATGAAAGCAAGACCTTCAGAAGAAAGATCTTGGGCAGAGATAAAATAGGGTTGTCACATAACTGGATAAGTGGTATTCAGAGTCGCGGGACTGAACTGCCTTCTAGGGAGAGAATGGTATGGAGGTCATGGGGCTGAGAAATGTATTGGCTCAAAAAAAGAAAGATACCACCCTACAAAATAGACAACAGAGTGAATCCACAGTAAATGGCAAGATGACAGGATCTATGAGACTTAACCAGCCAAACTGCTGTAACCAGCAAGAAAGAGTGGGAAGGTGTGAATTTTGTGGCTGGGAGTCATATTGGCCAGTGATGATCGTCTGGTCATAGAAAAGTAGACAGTGGTTCCGAGAGACCAGCATGACTTTTGGTAGATGAGCTGACATTGTGTCATGCCAGTGTGGTCTCACACTTGGCCCAGGATCAAGTAACATGAACCTTAGAGTGTCTATTTGCCAGACTAGGAAAAGATTTTTCTAGTGATGTGTTGGAAGATTCTCCAGGGACAAATCATAAACACAGACTTGCAAATAACTATAGAATTTTCCAGACCATTAACACTTTCTAGTAAGCCTTTTTTTCCTTGGGAAGAAAGCAGAATGAAACAAGTGGAGTATGCACTTGATTTAATTGATGGCTGATTGATACTATTCACTCATTCGTATTCAGTGTTAGGAGCAATCCACTTTAAGTCAAGGTTAAGAAGAAAAAGGATAGTATTTGATCCCTGAACTCCAAAGACTTGTGGGGAATCTTAACACATAAACATTTTAATGACAGCACAGGACACCTTACTAACTATAGTAAGGCAACATATATTTAAGTGCCCAGTGGAAGGTACAGACAATAAATGGTAAAAGAGCCTCCTTTGTAGAGGGAGAACCCACCCTCTATAACAAAGTCGTCTGGGAAAGCTTTCCTGGGTCACCGGTGCAGTTCTTTATCTTGGCGAAGAAAGGCGCACAGGAAATCAGATGGAGTGGAAGGGTATCTGCCTGTACCTCTGAGGCAAACGACATTTAGATCTGCTGCCACCTGTCGGTAAATATGGAAAGGATCCAGGAGAGTGGCCAGCAGGTGGTAAAACCGAAGATGTCAGAAAGAACCAGATGTTGGCACTTGCCTCTCTGGGACGAGTAAGCTTTCATCTAGCCCATTGTCTATAAAGTCACGGTCCTCAGACCAGAGACAGTGACATCACCTGGGAGTATGTTCAGATGCATAGTCTCAAGTCCTCCCCCAGACCTACCAGACTAGTATCTACAGATTAGTCCAGTCTCCAGCTGATTCTCGCATTCCTTAAAGTTTTAAGAAGACTGATCTAGTCCTGGTGACTTAAGAATCTTCTGGGCTGCTCCCTAGGCTTTCATATGGCGGAACTGGGACAATACCTGGAAGTTCACATTTTCAAGAAGAACTCCAGATGCTGCCTGGCCTTGGGGAGTTTTGAGAGCTCTGCTTTAGCTGTGCCCATGGCCCTGGGTCAGACCAGTTCTCAGCAGGAATACAGTTGGTTGTGCGCATTCTTCTTTCCACCTGTGTCACTCTTTGAGGACCACCAGCATTAGTACATTTTCTTGGCCTTCATCGTCTTTCCCTCTTGCAGCACTTACAGTGTGACTGCCTCTTCCTTTTGAAACTCTCTAGCTTTGGTTTCCATTCAAATAGGGTCATCGTTCCCACTTCTTCTGCGCTTTACTACTACTTCTTCTTCTTGGTTTCCTTTTATGATTTTTCTTCTTCCCTGAGCCCTTTAATCTGCTCTCACTCATTCTGAACTGGCCTTGACATCTCTGTAGCTATAATTCCCATCTTCTGCAACTCCCCTTCTCTCCAGCTGCAGCTGTGTGCTGGGGTCCTGGATGTCTGAGAGCGCCCCTCAGGTGGACCAGTCATGCTTCCCTGAGCAGCAAACATATCAGCCACATCCACTTGGATCCAAATCCTGTTCTCCACTCATCAGCAGAGAGATTTTGGGCAAATTAATTTATCTTTGAGTCTCAGTTTACCTCAAAATGGGCGTTATAATAACATCTGCTTTAGAGGATTATTTTCAAGACCAACGGGGATAATGTATACAAACTCATGACACATAATAAGTGCAAAATAAAGGTTAGTTGAAGAAATTTTTTTCTTCATGATACTTCTAACAAACTGAACTCAATTCCTTGCTCCTCTTTTACAGATTGTATCTCTGTGTCTTTACCATACTCACCCTTCTGCTAGAATTATTTCCAATTTTGCCATTTCTGAAGACCTTACTGTTATCATCTTGGCCATGAAGTCTTTGATCAGCTCAATCCCAGATCAGCTTTCAAGCAAATTGCAGCACTTCTTTAACCGTTATTTTAATGCACTTATATCCCTTTATACCATGTATGTCATTATTTACGCACATGACCGCTTCCCTAAAGACTAAAAGCTCACTCAGGCTGGGCTTATGACTTGTAATAGTTTTATTCCTCAAAAGATACAGTACAATGTCTGTCCTTTCCATACTGGGGAAAACTCAAATGTCCTGCTGGCATTGGATGGACTGCATCCCCTTTCCATGGGAAAGAGCACATCTCCATTTCACATGCTAATAGAGGAGCAGTCATATAGAGAATCAAAATAACAGACTGCCCCAACATTATTGCTGTTGGTTTTGGAAAGGCATTGTGGTATTTCTACTGTAGATTTACCTTGCTGATTATGTTTCATCAGGCACACATTAATATGCATTTGCATTCCACGAGCACATACCATCTGGAACACAGAAGGGAATGATCCAAAGGCATGTGGAGCAGTGGGAGAAGCAAGCTTAGGATTTTTAGTTGTCCAGGGGTAATTCGCCATGTGAATAAACAACACCATCATGACTGAGAGTTGACTTTTTGATTATTATTCCTCTTGTAGCTTTTTCTGGTCAAAACCTTTTATAACATTATGGGCATTTGTCAAGGGCATGCTAATCACCTGTTACTGACATAAAATAGTTTGGTGACGGAGCAGACACAGTGTGAACTGATGCCAGTATATTATAATCATGATAATTTACATTTACATAATGATTGGTAATTTAGAAAGAATTTCCCTGCATGCTATTTAATTTTATCTGCTCGATGCCCTGAAGTAGAGTAGGTCTCATTATCCTATTGACAGATGTGGAAACCAAGGCCCATTGAAGGGAAGTGACTTACCCAGGCTCTTTCAAGTAGACGTAGGCAGAGCCAGGGACCACAGCCTTTGTCTTTTTACTATTTGACTCTAAGATTTTTCCACTTTGCCACATTCTTTTAATGAACTTATAGTTCTTTAAGATGTTTATTATTATTTACTTGTAGAATTTTCAGGTTTTCTTTTTTATAGTTTACAATTTGATGGCACAATTCTTCACTTCTTAAATCTATTTTCTTTCTCTTTTGACCACATTTTATCACTTTTAAGATAATTTTAACTCTCTTATCTGGATCACCTGTTTGTCTACTTCTATTGTCTGTTGTTTTTTTTCCCCCCTTTTGAGTTTCGGTTGTATGGTTCTCTCTTGGGGCATGCCTCACATTTATTTTCAATTGACTGCTGGACATGATATTGGCTACAAAGAGAGCGTTTAGTGCTTTGCTGTGCAGGGTTTAGCCAAATGAACTCAATCCATTTTAAAGACTGAACTTCCAGTCTGGGCTATGTTTTGATAAGCTGCAGTCTGCCTCTGGTTCATCCCTCTCCCAGAGAATAGGCAGCATTATTGAGACTCTGGTCTTGTCACTGAGTCCCACCTCTGTTAGATCCTGAACTCTAGATTTGTCTCTTCACTATGTTAAGACTTTATATAAACTCTGCTTTATAGAGACTTTCTGCTTAAGTTTTTTAGGTCTTCTATGTGTTCAGCTTAAGAATTCTACAAATGACCTGAGCGGGGAAATGGCCATGTATCTGAGGCCCCACAAGTCCCCAGTTTCTCTTTCTGGACCTCAGTCTCCCTGAAACTCTGCTGGCTTCCTTGTCTCCAGTAGAAGCCTGTGCAAAGCCTGGGTTCTCTGCCTCCTCCTGTGCCCAGAAATGGCACATCTGTCAGGTTAAAGTACATACGGGCATCAGCTCCCCTCTTTTCGCTTTCCCCTCTCTAATTATATCTTCTTGGATCTTTGTTGCTCCTGCAGGTCTCTGATACCTTAAAGCAGATGACTGCTGTGCTCTACATGGCTTTTCTAGCTCCTCTCAGTGGAAGTATTTATCTACCACAAACTAGTCCATCCTATACGGAAGTGGATATTCGATGTTTCGTATTAATATAAAAGCCGTAGAATTACATGGGCAGTTGTTACCTGGGGGATCTTGGCTGGTGGTCCGGCTAACTGGGTGAACCCTCCTCAAGGCATTTACAGGAGACTCTGGGCTTTCCAGCCAGGAAGAAGGCAGGGAAATGGATGGTTGTAGCTCTGTGCCTGGGAGGAAGGCATTCATTAGGCTGAGGAATGAGTGTTCGGCAAGCTCAGGAGGCCTCGATACTCCATCAGGTTTCTAATGATTTTGTCAGAGTATTAATCCCCTGGGTGAACAGCAGCATTTTGATATCAGCAAACAGATTGTGTTTCAGGTCAGATAACCCAATATGGAGTCCTGCATGAGAACTCAAAATAATTCATCATATTTTAATGGGGTTGAGGGAGCCTCATCAAGGATGATTTACACGGCAAATAGGGTGATGAGAGGGGTGGGGGAGGCATTGGACATTGGGACCCACCCATGTATGTACCAGAATGGAGTGTGTTTATGTGCATGGGTAGGAAAGAGAAATTGTATACACAGAGAGTATGGCAGGGAAATTCCCTTCCATCACAGAACCCTTTCTGAATATCCAAACTGGACCTGGTCTTGGGGATACAGATAGAGAAAATGAAAGATCTGCCTTTCAGGACCTCACAGTCTGACATGGAGGCTAACTAGTCACCGCATGATTAATGAAAGCAGGACTAGGTGCCGAGGTGGCAGAATGCACCTGCTTCATTGGAGCACAGAGCAGTCAGGGGCCTTGCATGGACCAGGGTCTCTGAAGTGAACCAGGTGGCTGGGCCAAGGACATTCCAGGAAGAACAAGTGGGTGGAGGAAATGTGCTGTTAACGATCTTACAATCACACACGTGTGATCTCTGAGACAGGACTCTTCTACAGCCCCTGCCAGACTCTGGTCAGCCCTTCCTGGCCTCCACCTGACTTCCTTCCGTGCATCCTAATCCCATGGTTCCTAGCCAGCTTCTACCATCAGACTGTGCAGTCCTGAAGGACAGGCCCTCTGCCTGCCTCCCATCTCTCACTTGACTCTATTCTACACATTGAACTCATGTTTTCTTCCTAGATCTGGCAAGGTTGTTCACAACTCAGGAACTTCTTAGGATTCCTTTTATGTAAAAGGAAATAAAATACAAAATAAAGCGGTGTGAATTAGGCCCTTCCATGATATCCCCCTAACCTCTTCCCCTTTCCTTCATCATCTTCCTCTTCACCTTCCCCAACCTATGCCAGGCCCCTCTTCTCAAGTTTTCCTGGACCACCGCCCACCACTGTCCTGCCCCATGGCTTTGCTCATGGCACTCCTTCTACTTGAAATGCCCTTCCCTGCTCTCTTTGCCTGATGAAATTCTACCCTGTACTCCAGTCCCGGGTCTCAGGTCATCTCTCTGAGGCGATGAAATGTCCCTCGTCCTCCCTGTCAGAGTGAATCATTTCTCCTCTAGGTTACCTAACAATTTGCCTTCTGTTACAGTAAATCACATTCTGCCTGTCTTCTAGCTTTGTGTGTCCCTGTCTATTGGGAGCTGTCCCCACCCGCTCCAGGATGAATACCTTGAATGCAGGGAGATGCCTTCATCATCTTGTAGTCTCCATCACACCTCACGGTGCCTTGTGTGTTCCTTGTGCTCAATAAATATTTATTGATTGAATGAATAAATGAGTATCGAATGGGCTTTCCATGTGTTTTGCTCTAGGTGTCTGTTATTATAATTAAAGTTTTTTTAAAAGTCAATTTCAGGCAAAAAGCAAGATAAATTTTATGTGAAGTTTGAGCCAGACTGTAAAGGTGATTTATGGTTGGATGGGAGATCTGTGCAAACAGGTTGGGGACATGCTTACAGTCAGATTATGCTCCTTCCATCACCCCTGACCCTACATACAGAAGCTCAGTGGCCTTCAGCAGATGGCCAAGGCCTGGAGGGCCTCAGGCAGCATGACCCGTTCAAGAGCTGGCACATGAGCTGGTGTTGAAGTACTGGATAAGGTGCTCCCTACCGAGAGTGTGTTAGGATACTTCTGAGTGGATTCACGTTCAAGGCTCCACGGTCTTGGCGTTGGGGAAAGTCTCTTTGCATGGGGCTCCTGTGCATAGGCACCGGGACGCCAGTGGAGAGAGTGTGCTTGTCCAGTCACATTGTCTCACTGCATGTCTTGGCAGAACCCACATGGGGCCCACACCTGTGACCTTGGCCTTATGGCCTCCTGGTCCAGCCAGGCAAGCCAACCCATGGCGGGAGCTGGCTGCACCTGTTTCTTTATTTTGAGAGTGAGGTTGAGCATGGCAGCAGAGCCAGGGCCCCGCCTGACATGATTCCGGTGCCCAGAAACAGCAGTTAAGCGTGGAGAGTGCGAATGCCGGCTGGGTACCCAGGGGTCCTGTCTCTCAAGCTGGGACAACAGTCCTGGGCCTGTAGCTCTTGCTTTCTGATGACTCTGCACCCATAGCCAGGTGTCTTGTCCCCGACCCTCGCTACCTGCGAGTGTTCCCAAGGCCCAGATTTAACTTTCTCTTATTTTAGTTTCAGGCCATTTCTTCTTTTAATGGTGTCTCAAGCTGCCAGAAATAATTCTCACCCTTCTTTTATGTGGCTCTGTCTCGCATATTTATGGGAAGTTATCATGTCCTTGTAGGCCCTGCTTCTCCAGGTTCCACACATTATGTTCCTTTAACCTCCCTTTATAGGTCAAGACTTTAATTCCTTTCATCATTTTTATTACTGTCCTTTGTATTCAGTCTCCCTCCTTGGCTTCTTTAAAAAGCAAAAAAAAAAAAAACCAAACTTCAGAATGTGTTGCAAGAGTGACCGCAATGCTGGGGCAGGGTGGGGGACAGGAGCAGTCAAAACTCCAGTTTTGCTCCTTTCCCTTGATACTCTTACGTGCTTCTTGTTTTACCTTGTCCTCATTCTTCCCAAATCAATACTAAACCTTCCCTCCCCAGGAAACGGGTATATTCACATGGTGGTGCAGTCCCCAGCCTTTAGCTGGGAGCCAGCAGCCCCAGTGAGCTCAGAAGCTAAGGTTGGAAGACTGAGGCTGGAGGAACACTGAGCACCTGTGATGTGACAGGCATGGTGCCAGACACATCACATATATTATCTCCATGATTTTGCACATAAACATAGGAGATATATATTACTGGCTTACTTTTGCAGTTTAGGAAGTTCAAAACTGTGAAATCACTTTCTCAGTACCCAGTATGGTGCATCTGGGGTTTGCACAAAGGCCATGAGGTGAGCCCCGAAGTCTTTCTTTCCACTGTGTGCAGCCTTCTTTAAAGAAAGAGGAGACAGGGATTTGCAAAAGGAGCTGGATAACTCAGAGCAGCACGAAGCAGAAGACTCTCTTTCCCTTGCCCTCAGTGAACCCCGATCCTGGGGCCAGTGACTTTCTTCTGGGTTGGCCTGATAAAAGATCATTTCCAAGGTTGACTAAGTAGGATTTGGTCACTGATAGGATGGTATGACCGGTGATCGTGAGAGGAGGCCTGCTCTTCCTCATTTCCTCTGACTGAGTCAAGACGTGAGCTCTAGCGTCAGCACCCTCAGCACCAGAATAAAGTACATAAAGTGTATTTGCCTGCAGACTCAGCTGTCAGACGAGTTTCTTACCCCGTGCCTTTCATTCCCTCCTATAAAATCCTAGCGCACCCTCTGGGTGACTGGATGGGCTTCAGCCTCGGCAGACATTCTGCAGAGATGACATGGTGGTCCGTGGGTGCCTCAACATCTAAGGAGAGATCTCAGGTCAACAGCAGTGTGTAGGTTTGGGAGTAAGAGGCATCTGGACTGAAAGTCCAGCCTTAGCATTGTCAGCAGAGGGAACTGTGAGAACAGGTGAGGTACCCAGGGCACAGTGATCAGGGAAAGGACATGGACTCAATGCCAGGATAGCTTGGCTGTGGCTTCCGATTGGCCATTCCCTTCACTGTGGCCCAAGATAAGCTCTTCCCTCTTGGAGCGCCTCGGAGTGACTCATCTGTAATAGGAGATACTCAGAGCAGATTGGTGGTCTCTGAACTTAATTTGATCAAATATGTTGTTCAAATAGAATCACGCACAGAAGACCAGTAGGTGAAAATCTAGCTGCTGCAGTCAGCAGGGTGTCTGGGGCTGGGACATTGGGTAATTGCTCCCCCAGCTCCCAGCACCCAGCTATGGCCCCTGGGGGAGGTCTGAGGAGCACATTTGAGAACCAGACATGTCTGGGATTTCTGGGGTCCCTTCTATCAGGACTTCTTCCAGAGCCTTCCTGAGTTAGCTTGCCTGGGAGCAGGTGGAGGCTGCACCCTAGGCCTTGGAGGGACAGGGGGCTCCTGGATGACTGAGAGGAGGGGCAGCGTAAAGTCCATGCCGTCTGCACAAAGCGGGGATAACTTTTGAATTTTTGTCTTTCAGTAGCCTCATTAAAATTCAAATCCGTTCATTTGTTTCTCTGAAAAAAAGAAAGAGGAAAAAAGAAACAGTCCATAAGCACTGCAGCGTCCTGCCATACCCCCCTCCCTTCCACAGCTCCAATTCTTCCTAGCTTAGCATCTGCGCTCCATCACAGAAACTTAAGCATTTCCCTTTCCCCTGGAGAGCCTATATTGAGGTGAAAAAGTACCCAGAGCCTCAGCCCAAGTTGGTTCTGCTTCTCCCCGCTTTCACAGGCAGGTCCCAAGGAAGGAGACCCATGGGAACCACCATCTCCTGTCACTGGCGGAGGGATCCGAGCTGAGCGGCCTGCCTCTCCAAGCTGGGGCCGCAGCTCTGCAAGTACCTTCCTTCAGGTTCAGGAGTGTGGCATTCACAGACAAGTGGGGGCAGCGTTTGTTCCTACTGCACCCACTCTAGTAGCACCTGAGAGTAGGGGGGGCCTGCAGTCCTCAGGTGCCGGGTCCAACCCCTCCCTTGCAGTCATCATCCTGTTGGTCTGGCCCTCCAGCCGGCATGGCTGCCGCATCCAGTCATGGCTGACCAAGGAATTATTTCCACACACATTTCCCGCACAGGCCGCCATGAGAAAGACTTGCACTGATCTGACTGTGAAGTGGGAAAGGCTTCTTTGGCCCCATCAAGATGTTAGCGCTTCCGCGCCAAGGACACCTGAGGCCATGCTTGTCAGAAATTTCATTTATGCAGAAGAAGAAGAGAGGTCAGCCTGCAGGGTCTGGCCTGCCCACCTCCCCCTGGGCCTGGAAGGCTGCCACAGGCGGGAGGCGGGGATGGGAGCTCCCTCCCTGCCTTGTTAGCACAGCCCAGGCCTGTCTTCAGCAGAGGAGGCCTCAGACTCCTGCCCCTGTGACCAGAGCGAGAGCCGTGTCATTAGCAGGGCAGCCTGGCTGGATGTTGATTGGCCCTGCAGAGGCCTGTTGGGGTGGCAGATGGAGCTGCCAGACTGCCTGTGGACACATAGAGCCGCGGAAGGAGATTTTTGAGGTGACAGACCAGAGCGAGCCTGGGGGTCCTCACAGCACTCATGCAAAGTTCTGCTCTTGGCGGAGCAGCAGAGCGCAGCCTCTCTCCGGGTACAGTGATTGGGGTCTGGAGCCTCTTTCCCTGAGGGGACCTCGATTCCTGCGCAGGCCTCCAGCAACCCTTTGCTGAGCTGCCTGCCTCTCCAAGTTGGGGCGGTGGCCCTGGGAGCACCTATGTGACTTGTCCTATAAATGACAATCGAGCTAACAAGATCTAATTGGCTATTAAAGGAGAAAGCAGTTCTGTAGATGCTGCAGGCTCATTAACCCTAGGAGCGGAGCTAGAGGCTGTTTCTGCAGAGGCTGTGCGAGCTGTCCTGCTGAAGTAGCACCCAGGAAGAGATACTCCCTGTGCAGTAGAGCTCACACCAGCCATGTGTGCTGGGAGGGGCAGGCGCATCCAGCCCAGCTCCCCCAGCATCGGATGGAAAGGGGCCTCGGAGTGAGATTCTGTGTTCTCATGTTAAAGACGAGGAAACTGAGGCCCAGGGAGGAGGTAGGACTCACCTAAGGACACAAAGATGGCTGTTGGTGGGGCCACTTGGAGTTTGGGATGGCCAGTCTTTCCCACTGCCTGTCTGGTAGGGTGTGAGAAGGTTTCCTCTGTCTTGAAGTGTTCAGGGTCTAATGAGGGGCTCCACCTCTGTAGACCATCATAGTCCCATGTCTGTAGAACTGAATGGCAGGGCAGAGCCAGAAAGAGCAGGTGCACAGGCCAGGTGAGGGCTGAGGCAGCCGCAGGGATGGATAGGAGGGTGAGGAAGGAGCCGAGGGTGCTCCCAGACCTTGGCACCTTCAATGACGACAGCATCCCAAGTCTGCTTTTTCTCTATGTTTTCTCCTTTGCTTCCCTGATGTAGCCCCCAAAGGCCCCGAGGACCAGCCCTATGCTGTAGTACAACATGACCAAGTGGCCAGTGGCACTAAGAGCCCTGGGTTGATTGTGTTGATGGGGAGCAAGAGGGGCAGACCACCCACACAGTCACCCCAGCCTGAATGGCTGACAGTGCCCTCTGTTCACACAGGTCTTCTGAGTCCGACCTGTAAGTGATGCTGTGCTTGTTTAGTACATGCCAGTGCCAAGGGAAGGGGCCTCCAGGTTGCACATGAGAGCATGCAGGGCGCTGCACCCACCCCCTGTGCACCCTGCCACCCAGTGGCCAGCACATACTCCCATGTGTGATTTATACTGGGAGGTGTGGGCTTGGGATCTGTACCTCTGGGAAGCGCTGGCAGTGGTGAATGGACCCCAGATATGGTCTACACAGGGTGTCTCAGCTCCGGACTCGTCCTTACCTGGCCCTCCCAGCATGGTGCTCCAGTGCAAACGTAACAGCTAAGGTGACCTCACTGACCCTCTGCCTTGTATGCTGGGGGTTTCTTGACTCAATCCAGTCTGTTTTACAAGTCTCTTGAAAAAGCCTGCTTGACCCTCCTACAATGACATTCAGAGATTACCTCTGTCTACGTGATTTAAGAACATGTAATGGCCTAAATATCACAAAGGATAAATGAAAAGAAATACCATAATAAAATTATATTTCATATATAATTTTATCTAAATTATATTATCTAAATGCTTGGCCATTCGTGCATTTAGAGGGCAAACATGTTTCCATGACGTCCAGACAGCTTCATAACTATTATTAAGAGTCATGGGTATGGAGTTAAAAAACTTGGATTCAATTTCCTTCTCTAGACACAGAAAGCTGTGTGACCTTGGGGAAGTGAGTTAGCCTCTCTGAGCTCTCAGCGCCTCATCTATAAATTGCACAGAGTTACGGGAGGCAGTATTTTAAAACCCTTTGCATGGGGCTGCCTTTTCCCCTCCTGTTTCTTTGTCTCAGACAACCTTCTCCTGGTAATAGTCATAATATCCTCAGGCCTCACCTTTGTTCCATATACCACTTTTGAAAGCACTTTGCCTCCATCAAGCCATGGTGGCCTGCACCCCACTCCCCACCTCTGCAGCCCTTCTTCCCTCAGATTCCTAAGGCCCACCAGGGGCCCAGGGGAGGATGGATCTTAGGAGTTCATTGGCCCTCACTGAATGCAGACATTTTTTTAATACTGTCATGCCCTGTAGTAATCCGGGCAAGTGGCTTTTGACTTTCATTTGTCCCCAGTGAGGCCTCTCACCAGTCCTTAATAAACATTCCATCATCCTCCTGCCCAATGGAATGGGTGGAAATCCTATGTGGCTCTAGGAAAGCCATGTCTGTTTGACTCATTGGCAGTCTCAGAGTCTCCTGCATCTCACACTTGATATTTCCCAGAGCCCCTTTGATGGTGCTAGAACCATTCTTCAGGCCACACAGCTGCTGGGACTGCCCAGCTGCGCCACCCTCCGTTGGTGGTGGCTCCCGCTCCCAACGCCACTGGTTTGGACTGTCTGCTGTCAGGGGTGGGTCGAACAGACTATTTCAGAGCTCCTGCCTTGAGCATCAGGGACAGCAGGTCATTGGTCACCACTGTGGCAGCCACAGCCCCAGGAAGAACACGGTTGACACAGGGCCTCCAGCACTTGGTTTGTGCCTTCATTGAATCAATATTTATTTAGTGTTTTCTATGGACCAGGTCCTAATCTAGGCACTGGACAGAATCCTCCTTCACAAAAAACATAAACAATATCGTGTGTGTGTCTATGCAGTGTTGGGTCTAAGGATGAAGGAAAAAGCAAAGCAGGAAAAGGCAGGAGGGAAGCAGTCCATGTTAAAATATTAGGAGGCCGGGAAGCCTTGAGAGTGACCTTGGAGTGAGTGCAGGGAGCAATTCCAGGAGAGGGGACTGTGAGTATGAAAGCACAGAGACCTGTGTCAGGGCGCCGGCAAAGTCGGGGCACAGCCAGGCTGACCCACAATCTCAGTGAACAAGGGTGGACGGGGATTGGGGTCAGAGGTGCGGCTCTGAAGGTCGAACCAGTGGGTTCTTTGAAATAAAATGGGAAAGAGTTAGAGGGTTTTGAAGCAAGGTCACAATCTCACTCAGCCTGTAAAGGGATCACTCGGGTTGCTGAGTGAGAACAGAGGGGCTGGGGGAGATGCAGGGAGACCAATTTAGGAGGCTCTTGTAGTAACCCAGGCGAGAGACGACGGTGGCTTGCACAGGTGGTCGACAGCGGTGGAATTCTGGGTGGGTTTTAAAGGTAAAGCCAACGGAATTTCCTAATGGTTTAGATGAAAGATGAAGGAGAGGTGTCAGGAGTGACCCCAGGGGTGGGGGCATGGAAGAATGGGATCAAAAGGTATGAGTTCCATTTCGAAAACCAGTAAGTCGTGGGGACAGTGTGCGGCCTGGTGGCTATTGGTAATGTGCTGGACGGCAGGTCGGAACGTCGTACGTGTAGATCTGAAAAGTCTTCATCACAAGGGGAGAAATGCAACTGTGTGTGGTGACGAATGTTAACGAGATTTATTAAGTGATCGTTTTGCAATACACCGAGTGCCCCCTTCGTGTTGTCAGTAGATTCTTGGAAATTGCGCCTTGAAGTGGATTGGTGTGTAAGGAGACCGTGTCCTCGCACCTTAGCCAGGCTTGTTTTTCTCATCAGCGTTACAATGGAAATGACTTTACTTGAAGATCTGCTCTGTGCACACATATTGAGTGTGTTGCACGCCTAAAACTATTGTGCAGAGTGACTCCAGGGTCTGGGCCTGGACCCTGGAAGGATGGAGCTGGCGTTTGCTGAGAGAGGGAAGGGCACTGGGCTGGTTTGGGGAGAGGGAGAATGAAGCCCACTGGAGAAGGGTCTGGTGGCAGTTGGAAAGGGAGCTGAAGAGACTGGATTCTGCCAGCGAGATGTCTCAGAAGTCACCTGCATACAGTCACTACTTAGAGTCTCAAGACTGAGTTTGCGTAAACAGAGAGGACAAGACCCAACACGAAGTTCTGGGGAACCTCACAATTCAGCCGTTAAAGAAATTAAGGGCTCCACCAAAGGAGGAGGAGAAGCCCCAAGAAAACCCATTGGGTGATCTCCTAGAGGCCCAGCAAAGAGGGCTCTGCGTGCCTCGGATGTCCAGTCACTGACTATTGGGTGAGGCTCACTCCTGTGGGACTTTTCCTTTCCATCTGGGTTTAATTTTTCTGTTCCATGGGTCATGGGTCTGGAGAAGGGCTTCTGAGCACATCGATGGGGGCTGGATCCCCCTGAGGAGCTGAGGCCCCAGCCCTGTAGGAAAGCAGGAGGGGAGATTTATTTGCATGGAACAGGGTAGAGGAAGACAGCGGCCCATATTCAAACTCACCATCTTGTTTTGTTCCCACCATGTAAGTTCTGTGAGGGAAGTATTTGTAGTGTTATTTACATTTTCTTTGGTTTGTCTCATTTTTTTAAAAGGTAATAATTTCATTATTTCTTTTGTTGACATAGTGAATTCACACCTTAGTCTGTGAGTATTTCACACACATCCGCCACCAGAGTCCCAGCGCCTTTTCCCACCACCTTCTTCCCTCCCTTCTTCCCTCTCTCTGCCTCCCCCTGGTGATCACAGTTTTTGTTCTGTGGATGTTCTTTTAAAGGAAAGCGGCAGGAAGGAATGAAGACAAGTTAGGCAGAGAGGTAGGCAGAGAGAGGAGGAAGAAGCAATTTATTTTATTTCCATTTCAGTTGTTCACACTGGTTGTTTTCCCTGTGGACTCAGGACTCGAACCCAGGGGTATGTGGCCTGTGTCCTTTCTGGGTGATGACCTAACTGCTGCTCCAGCAAGGCGTGCCGTGTCCTGTGGATTTCGTTGGGGTTTGTCTGTTTGTTTTGTTTCATGATATTCCACACATGAGTGAAATTACCTTGTGTTTCTCTTTCTTTCTGACTTATTTCACTTAACATGCTTCCCTCCAGTTCTGTCCATGTCATTGCAAAGGGCATTTTTTTCCCAGCTCATAGATTTCCTATGTCTGTTCTTTACCTAGTCGTGATTATTGATGGACATTTAGGTTGTTTCCATGTCTTGGCTATTATGAATTGTGCTGCTGCTGCTGCTGTGAACATAGGGGTGCAGATACTTTTTTTTGATTACAGTTTTTGTGTTCTCAGGGTAGGTGAAGAGGAGACACAGCTAAAAATCGTGGATTTTTTAATCAGTGTTGTCCAGTGGACTCTGTGATGGTGGAAATGTTCTGTATCTGTTTTGCCAATATTGGACCTATGGGTTGCCTGTAGCTATTGAGCGCTTGAAATATAGCTGATACATTATATTTATTTTATAAATTATGTTCTGCATAATTTAAATGTGGCTAGTGGCTGTAATGGACAATGCAGTTCTAAGTGGTCAAACCTGGATTTAAGCCCAGGTCTACCCTCTGCTTTCCAAGGTGATAGAATGTTCCAAAGAGGACAAGGCTGGATTGAGCTGGTGCATTTTGGAAAGAGCAGAGTTGAAGAAGGAGACAATATGTATGACCTAGGGGCTCCTCTAAAGTTTATTTAGTCAGTTTATAGGTTTTCCCAGATGTCCTGAAGCCTGTATCTCTTACTGCTTCCCCATCCCAGGCCTTATGGGATGGGTGGACCTGAGGGGAGAGTGCATACCTAGTATATGTGACCATTTATAAATCCTACCATCTGGCCATTTCCTTTTCTCAGTGAAGATTCCATGCCCACCCCATCTAAGAGTGCTTTGAAATGTTATTTAAACTTCTTTTTGGACACTGAGAATGTAGCTGATACACTCTCATTCCTGTCTGTTTCCTGGCTCCTGAATCACTTGGAAGCTCCTTCAGGCAGGTGACTCATGCCATCCTGTGTCTCCTGTTCATGGTGGGTATGGGAGGTGTGGTGGAAAGAGCACTAGGCTCCCCAAATGTCTGCTCCATCATGTAATAACTAAACATAGATTCATACCGTCTTGGTTCAGATTTCTGGGTGACTGGCCACTAACTTTGTGGTCAAGGGCAAAATAGTAAGCTCTTTAAAACTCAGTTTTCTCATCTGTCACATGTGATTGCAGTCTTTCTCATGGAGAATTAACTAAGATAAGAACCAGAGATGCTTTTTACATCGGGCGCGGCATTTAGCAGGGACTCATTAAGTGATTTCTTCATGTCTCTTATGATGATATGTTTTTTATTTTCTTCATCACCTGACCACACTTCTGCAGTGTAGGGAATGTGTTTTACTCATATTGTCTTCTCTAGCACTTACACAGTGTACCGAACACTAAGGGCTCAGAAGGAGCAATTGGATTGATTGCTTCCTTGATACCTCTGACCTTAATTCAGGAGATACAACTAAATGAAACTTGACCCAGTGACAACAGGGAGGATTTGGGTGACCCAAGCTCTTAGAGAAGTCAGAGCCTCTATCTCAACTTAGAAGTCTTCTCGTAATTTACTGTCTCATGGCTCCTCCTCCCCAAGGAGTCATTGAATTTCTTTAGATTATAGAGTGGTACTGGACTGTTCTTCTACTAGAAATAGGCTCCATGAGGGAATTTTTGTCTATTTTTTCCCCACTGTTATGTCTAGAGCAATACCTGGTTATGATAGGTGCTCAGTAAATGTTTATTGAATGAAAGAATGTCCATATGTAGGTATGAGAAGCAATATTTTATACAGAGATCTACAAATTTTTGGTCAAGGGCCAAATAGTAGACTTTTTTTTTATATACTTTTATTTTTTATTTTATTTGTTCATCTTGACTGTCTGTCTCAGCCCTGGGATATGAACTCAGGTCCTTGGGATGTATGTGTATAATGCTCAACCAGAAGTGGTAGATCAACCACTACTCCACCAGGGCATGCTGTGATAGTAAATGTCTTAGATGTGTGGGTTATGCAGTCTCTGTTGTGATTACTGAACTCTGCCATGGTAGCACCAAAGCAGCCATAGAGAACAAACAAACACATGAGCAGGACTCTGCAGTAAAACTTAATTTACCAAGACAGGTGCATGTGGTTTTCCAGTTGTCCTGGTGCCATTTGTCAAAGAGGCTATTCTTTCCCCATTGAATAGTTTTGGCATCCTTGTCAAAAATCAATTGGGCATAGACATTTGAGTGTATTCTGGTCTCTGAATTCTATTTCATTGGTACATACCTATCTTTATGCCAGTCCCTCACTATTTTGATTACTGTTGCCTTGTAGTTTATTTTGAAATCAGGCAATGTGAGTCCTACAAATTCGTTGTGTTTTTTTTTTTTTTTTAATATTGTTTTGGCTATTCAGGGTCCCTTGCAATTCTATATGAATTTGAGGATCAGTTTTTCAATTGCCATTAGAAAATGCTATTAGAATCTTGATAGGGATTGTTTTATATCTGTGCATCACTGTTGGGATTATGGCTCTCTTAACAATATTGTGTCTCTCAATCCATGAACATGGGATGTCTTTCCATTTAATTAGATCTTCTTAAATTTCTTTCAGCAATCTTTTATAGTTCTCAAGTCTTTAATCTCTTAATTTTAATTTATTCCTATATATTTTATGTTTGTTAATGTCATTATAAACAGAAATGTTTTCTTAATTTCCCTTTCAGATTATTCATTGCTGATATCTAGAAGCATTATTTTTTGCATGTTGATCTTTACCATGTAACTGTTGCTCAAATTTTTTTGTTAGCTCTAATTTTTGTGTGGTCATTTGGATTTTCTATATATAGAAAAATGTCATATATAAAAAAAATGAAGTTGGGCTCTATGTCATCCCATGTGAAAAACTAACTCAAAATGGTCCTAAAGCCTAAATATAAGAAATATAACTATTAGAAAAAATCATAAGCATAAATTGTCATGACTTTGGATGTGACAGTGGATTCTTGGATATGACCCCAAAAGCATAAGCAACAAAAGAAAATAAAAGATAAATTGGACATTATCAGAATTTAAAACTTTCATGAATCCATGGGAATTATAAAGAAAGTAAAAAGACAACCTACAAAAGGGAGAAAATATTTGCAAATCATATAGCTGGTAACAGTTTATCGATATATAAAGAACTCTTAGAACTCAAAGGCAAAAAGTAAACAACCCAATTGAAAAATGGAGAGTAGACTTGCATATTCATTTCTGTAAAATAGATATACAAATGTACAATAAACACATGATAGAAACTGGTCATTAAGGAAATGCAAATCAAAACCACAATGAAAATACCACTTTCCATCTACTGGGATACTTCTATAAAAAAAAAAAACATCCAGAAAATAGCAGTGCTGTGAATAAATGGGAACATTTGTATGTTACTGATGAGAATTTAAAATGGTGCAATCACTGTGGAAAAGAGTTTGGCAGTTCCTCAAAATGTTAAACATAGAATTACCATATGGTAATTTCACTCATAGGTATATACTCAAAAGTAATGGGAACATATGTCCACACCCACACAGAAACTTGTATATAAATGTTTACCACATAATTAAAAGGTAGAAAAAAACAATTGCCTACCCACAGATGAGTTGATAAGCAAGTTGTGGTATTTATTTGCAAAGGAGTATTATTCAGCCTTGAAAAAGGAATGGCATGCTGACCCATGCAACAGCTTGGATAGACTTCGGAGATATGCTAAGTTAAAGAAGCAAGACACAAGGATAAATATTTTATGATTTCTTTCAATGAAATTTCCAGAATAGTCAAATCCATAGAGACAGAAAGAAGAGTAGTAGTTGCTAGGAGATGGGTGAGGAGAGAGAAGAGATGCCTACTTAAAAGGTAAGGGCTGTTCTTCTGGGGTGATGAAAAGGTTTTGATATTAGAGAGAGGTGATGGTTGTAGAACATTGTGAATGCATTCACTAAATGCCATGGAATTACATACTTGACAAATATGTATGGCATTGTATGAGTTTCATCCCAACTGAAAAATAAGCAAATGGCAAGATTTGACTTGTGAGCCATAGATGTTGCCAATCCCTATTCTAGAACACTGTTTTTCAAAGTATAAGCCACAGCCCACTAGTAAGTCAGGCAACTAATTCAGTGGGCCACACCAGCAATTTTAGAAAAATGAAAAAGAACAGAATAGAGCATATCAGGACACATACACGTATAGGTATGTGGGTCCTGGTTAATGAAGTGCTATTAGTTTCTTCCTTTGGGCTATGGTTAATAAAACTTCAAAGCCACTTTCTATTTAGTTTTGTGGCCTCTGTCTCAGGTCAAGCCCAGTGCCAAAATCTAAACCAATCTGCATGTTCCACTTATTTTCCCCAGGGACCCAAAGACTCAGGTACTGACCAACCTCCTCCTTTAGCCACAGAAGGCCCCCAGGACATTCCACTCCTAGCACTGGACCCTCAATACTGTAATATATAGGTAACTGACTTTTCAGTGTACAGCCTGGTCTTGAGCTTTCCAGAGTTTTGTGGACACTGGGCAGCCATCATGACCAAGTACAGGAGAGACACAGGGACCGCTTCCTTTTTGATTCTTCACCCTGAAACCCACACCCTAGAGCTGGCCTGATCTTGCCTGTAACTCTGTGAACAAGTTCTTACTGCCAATCTCACCTCTTTAGCTGCTCTGTGTAGAAGAGATTTCCTGGCTTATCCACATTCAGACCCCATTTCTTCAGGTCTCCTGGAGGATTCACCCCCAGAGTTTTGCTTTTTTTTTTTTTTTTTTTTTAAGAGGGAGGAAGCAGGAAGGAATGAAGGTGAGTAGACAGGCAGAGGTAGGAATAAAGAGGAAGAAGAAGCGTTTATTTATTACATGCTCATCTTGTTGGTCCCTGGACCTTGCTGCACCCAGGTGGTGAACTTGGGCCCATAGGCCTTACGTGGGCTACATCGGAACTGCAGACTTAACATCTGGACCACCAGGGTGCACCCAACCACAGTGTTTTGTTTGTAACTCACATTTCAGCCTTCCCATGTCTTTCAATTTGATGATGTTGGTTTTCTGGAGCTCTAAAGGGGTGGGTATGAATGTGGAATGTGAGTGTGCTTGAATATGTGAACAAGCCTGCCCTGTGGTCCTCCCCTCTATAGGATGCGAGAGCACAGAGGCCATGGATAAACCACAAAAGGGAATGTGATGGGAAGTTGGAATGCAAGACTAATAGGCTGAGAGACTGTGTACGTGTGTGTGTGTGTGTGTGTGTGTGTGTGTGTGTGCGTGCACGTGTGTGTGTTGAGTCTCTGAGGTTTGAGGAATAAGGGGGCCCTTTAAAGGACTGGCCATTATTTGTTGAGTTCTTTATCACATACAGGCAGTATGACCCATATAGTGTTCAAGCAATATATGAGGCTGAGAGAAGAGCTTACAACCGGGTCCCTGGGAAACCGTGATTAGAGTCACAATACCTGGGCCCACCCCATTATGGCTGCCTGCCCAGTGGGCCTCCTGATTTCCACCTCTGGGCTGCAGGTGCATGCCACGTAGGACCTTGACTCTTACAAGCACTGTTCTCATAAATTATGACCCCACCGCATTAACACACGGGCACTGAGCGCCACACCACACTGCCACTGCCCAACTGTCAGGCACCATGAAAGCAACAGACAGACAACAGTCCCCTCTTGTAGCAAAGATCTTGGAGTAGCTCAGAGTGTCTCTTATGACTGAACTGACTCTGAACTCTGTCCCCAGCAGATTGTATACAGCTGTCTCTTTATGTGACTCCACATGGCTGTGTAACCTCCCTTTTGGTGACAGGCTGGAATAAGGGGGTGACTGAGAAGCTGAGAAACCATGGTGATATAGTACAATAACAGTCATTGATTTTGCTCATAATCTTCAACTGGGAGGTGCACTCCTTAGTGCCTCTGGGGCAGCAGGCAGGAGCTGAAGGGTCTATCCAAGGTGCCCCTCACACACAGGCTGGCTGGTACTGTCTGCAGGCTGGAGGCTCAGCCAGAATGGAGGACAGGGTCTCTTCCTCTCCACATGGGACTCTCCTGTGGGCTCCTCTGCAGGCTGCTTGAGCTTCCTTGCAGCGTGGTGGCTTTCAGGACTTTGCAATCCCAAGAGCAGCATAGGTATTGTCTTTTCTGACAGACTTGGCAGAAGTCACAGCACTTCACTTTCACTGAGGTCGTAAGTCCACCTAGATCCCAGAGGAGGTCCATAGACCCATTTCTCACTGACAGCCTATCAGAAGGTATCCTGAGCCACATCATAAGAGGTAAGTGGGGTGGGAGATATTGTGATCATTTCTGGAAAATCCAATCTCCACTTGAGTCATGGAGAAGGAATATTTGCACATAGCCTAAAAGACTTGATGAAGTAGTATTGGATGAAAGGGCAAGGTGCACAAGAAGTGAGCTTGGCACGAACAAAAGGAGCCTGGGTATGTGGTGTGCAGTGTGTGGGGGACATACAAAGCTTTCGATCTGCTTCTTTGATGTATGTGAGGGACCCTTTGTAAGAAAAGCACTAATGGAATTTGTGTCGTTTCCTCATCCCCTCCCACCTCTAGCTCAGCTCAACAGAAATCCCTGATGAATAATCCCATCAGGGAGAGACCAGAAATATCTTCCTACTTAACAGCTGGCAGACACAGGATGAGCATGGGGCTCAGAGGTATAGCCCCAGCAGCTGACAATTTGGCCAATGTGGGGTTTTTTTTTTTACCCCTTTTGAATCTCTGGGACCTGGAACAGAGCCACATCCAGGGAGATGCCCTCAGTCTGCTGCTCCTTATGGGAACACAAGCAGTCCAGAGGACAGAAGCAGCTGCTCGCTCCAGAGACGAAGCTGCCCCTCAAAGGTTAATTGCCCTCAGCCGTGCTGAGCCAGAAATCACTTGCTGAGACCCGCTGTCCTTCTGATATTCTCCTTGCGGCTTCACCTGCTCAAGTCTGCATCAGCAGAGACATAACTGTTGTGAGTGCGAGGGCTGCTGTCCACATGTCGGCGTGTCCCGCAGGCCACCCTGCACACAGTGGAGGGTGTTGGTAGGCTCCCAGGACTCCAGCAAGCCAGCTGGTACCCTGCTCATGCTTGAGCCTGAGCCAAGACAGGGTAGTAACCTTTACCTGGTTTGCCTGGAGATGTTTATAAAACTCAGAGTTCAGGGGCAGACTGTGTGGTTGTGAGATGTATAAATAGCCTTCAGGAGGACCAGCCAGCTTGAGAGCACAGAATCTGTTCTGAGCCATGTCATTCATGGAGAAGACCCAGGATCACTGGCTTAGACTCTTACCTAGAGGACTTGTTAAAAATGCAGATTTCAGACCTCAGATCTCTACACACATCTGCATGCTAGCAAGCACCCCAGTGGTTCATAGGAATTCTGGGGTTTGCAACCCAACTCTAGTCCCTATCCCCAATTTACCCAAGTGCAGCCCTTCCCTTCCCTCTGTTGAGTGCCTGCTCTGATCATGATGGTATTAGGTGAGAAGACGTGGTCCCTGTCTGGGTGGGAATAACTGTTTCCAGAAATTCCTGGACAGTGTTTGCATCTGAGATTGGGGGTGGTGCCTTCCTCCACCCTTCTACCCGGTTTGGGGATGACTTCCTGAGGGAGTCTCTGTGAATGCTGCCTCACTGCTAGCAAACAAAACGTCAGTTTGATAGGAGTACTAGAGAATTGGTGCCATCTGGTTTCACAATGAGGGATTTTAATAATATGGCACCTTCAACTAACCCTGCACATAGATCTAGAAGTGTCTATTCCAGACACAGAACACTTGAGACAGCTATTCCCCAAACCTCTTTCTTTCTGAGGTTCTTTTAGGATCTCTTACCAAAGAGAACCTGTCTTTCCTAATGACAAGAGCAGATGATGGAGAAGGAAGAGTGCTGGGCAGAGAGAAAGATACCAGGATCCAGGTCCCCTCTTGGTCACTTGTGGCCACGTGACTTAGAGGAGGCCTTTCTTTCCCTTCCTACGTGTGTGTCCTCCTCCCAGGAGTCCAACAGTTACAGCGGCGAGGGGACTTTGCAAACTGAGCCGCGAGCACATGCATGCAAAGCATTGTGATTAGTAGCAGGAACTCTGCCTGCAGGTCCCAGCTAAATAGTGGTCAGCAAGAGGCAAGACAGAAACAAAATGAAGTGATTGACCCCATGTCAAATCTTAAATTCCGAATCCACAAATACAGAAGGTGTCCTGTATTCCAATTAATCCTTAGAGCAACTTGGAGACAAAGAGAGGACAGATGTTATCTGTACAGTGAGGAGATTGGACTAGATCTTTTCTGGGGCCTCTTCCAGCTTGAAGATGAAATAATTCTATTATTTGTCAGATGAGAAAATGGAGTTGAACAGCGCTGAGGCACAGGGAGGTTAAGAGGTTCAGTGAAGACCACAGGGCTCATCAATGACAAAAGTCAGGAGGCCACTGGGGTCTGCCTGCCCCCACCCGTGCTATTCTGATAGACTTATTGTCTCCCCCTCCCCCCCGCTCCGCCCCTCGCTGACCAAGTGCATCAGCTCTGAGTCTGGCTGTCTGCACCGGTGAACTGGTCCCCACTGTGTGAGCCCCTTCTGCGGAGCACTGTGGCTCCCAGAGTGTTTCTTCACAGATGGGAATGGGTGCGGGTTTCTGTGCTATAGAGGTCAAAGGGGGAGCCCAGAGCTCCTGGCCTGTCTCCAGGGAAGAGAGCACACCCATTCTGTCCCCAGATCAGGAGCCCTTCATGGTCCACTGCTGGTTTCCAAACTGCTGTGTCAGAGCAAAACGAACTGCTGCTGCCTGCTTTACCCTTTTAAATGTTAACGATTTGTATTATTTTAAAATCTGTTTGTGTGCCCAGAGGCCTCTTTACCAGCAGGGCCCCATGAGTAGGTAAGCAGGTAAATAAATACACCGGAGTCTTGGCGACTCCAGGACAGCCACTCCCTGGAGGCGACAGCAGGCTCCCAGCCACATGCCCCAGGCGGGTGGGGCCCAGGGGCCGGTGCTGGGACTCCTGTCCTGGCAGGGCAGGCCCACCGAACTCAGAAAGGTGTGAGTCAGGCCCTCAGATGAACACTGCGGCAGAGTGGGCCGTCAGGAAAGCGTGCCTTCCTCGAGAGACATGAAATATTAATAACAGCCTGAGCAGCAGCAGAGGCAGAGGGTAAACAAAAGTGAGTTATAAAATGTTCATCCTAAGGGCGACCGTGTTCGCTCCTGAGAGCAGAAGGAGCATTTCAAGGGTGGGGCAAAGGCATTTAACTCCTGGGTCTTAACTTCCCTGCTTGGGTGAGAGCCTGCACTTTACCAGCTGCCCGAGATGGGGACCCTCAGCTGTCTGTCACAGCCCAGGGGTGTAGCAGAGGCATCCCTTCCCGGCGTGGCTCGGACTTTTGTGCCTGGTGAGGCTGTGGATCCATTTCTAAAGGCTGCTGGTCATACCCTGGAATGGGGCAGATGTCTATCCACAGGGCATCCCGGTATCCCAGGGTCAGGGATCCAGGTCCCTCCATAGTCCGAGAGCAGTAACCAGAGCGAAAAGGGGCCTTAAGACCATCTTTTCCAATCTCTAGCCACCTGGCCAGACCTACCCTAGGCCCATCTTCAGTGCTTTTTGGGAAACTGCTTCCCCAAATGTCCGCTGTGGGATTATCAGTGGGAAGGTGTAGTTAGTACATCTAGAAGCTGTGGGAGGCCCTCTGAGGCTGGAGAGGAGAGAGCTCCTGCAGCCTGACACCAGGCAGAAAAGCCCCAAAGCTTCCAGGCAGGCCGAGGAGCCAGGAGGTGGGCGTGGAAAGGGTGAGAAGCCTGGCACTCCTAGCCGTGGACTCAATGTGCTGCCGTCTGAATGGCTTCATTTAGAACCCAGTCCATGCACACACTGCGGCCGCATCCACACATACCACCACACTCACAGCCATCCCCCCACCTGTGCTCACATCCGCGCTCACATCCAGTTTATATCCACACTTCCATTCACGCAGGATGTGGGCCCTTCCATCCATGCACTCGGAAATACCACTTTTGTGCCCACAGGGGCTTGTGCACTGTGCCAGGTGCTCCATATACGATACGAGCAAATGAGACAAGGCCTCCGCCTTCCCCCAGCCCGCTTGCTTCAGGGGCTCCTACAGCAGGGCGAGGAGGCCTGCTCTGGGCATGGTAGAAGGTTTCTCAGAAGAGGTATTGGGGGCATTGTGTCCGGAAGGCCATGCGGTGTGCTGACGGGGCTGGGACACAGGTGCAGGAAACGGGTCCAGAGAGACAGCATTGAAGAGAGGATTTGGAGTCAGGCCTGTTGGTTCCCTGAAGCACCCATGCCAAGGCAGTCTGTAACCATTTCCAGTTCAATCAGGAAAAATCTCCAGCTCAGTCACTTTGGTGCTTTGCAGAGATATTAACCAAGGCCACTTCTGCTTTTGTTTTTGCCTGACTCCATCCTCTGTTTAACTCCTACCAGGGACAGGGACACCACTGTTGAGATGACAGGCCTGGTTGTTGGCCAGTTTGTCCTGAATTGTCCAAATGTGAGCCTCTCGCTTCGTTTGCCTTGCCTGGGTTGTCCCTCCTGCATGTGCCCAGGGAAGTGGCCTCCTGATGCTTCCTCATGGCCCTTTATACATCTGAAGCCAGCAATTGGTCCCTTCCAGGTCTTCTCTTCCATGGATGAATATTTTTTGCCCCAGAGCCACTTTTCTTATGACCTGATTTGTATTTGTGTCACTTGCTTAGACCCTCTCCTTTTCTACTTTGGCATTGTCTTCATGAACAGGGCGAGAAAACTGGTCACAGTGTTTGGAGTCTGTCAGGCTACAGCAAAGACTGGAGCATCCTGTCTTTTGTGGCAGACGCTCTGCTACCAGCACAAACTAAGATTGCCCTTAAAAAAAGTGCAGTCGGTCACAGTTGGTTCATCTCAGGCTTGTACATCTTAAAAACACATGAATAAACAGACCCCACACCTTTTTATTTTAGTAAGTGTGTCCAAGTCAGGTGTCCCCATTTATAGTTCTGCCGTTGATGTCTTGAATCCAAATCTAAGACTCTACATTTTCCATCTAAGATTTCACTCTTGCTTGCCCTCTGCCCTCTTGTGCCGGTCATTGTGAATTTGGATTCTGTCACCTGACTCATGGAGTGTACCCCCTCTGCAGATTTGAGGGGCCTGCTCTGTGTGTTGTCATCCCTGGTGCTTGTGAGTCCCCAGACCCTGGCTGGTAAACCCTGTATGTTAGCAGAAGGAAGGCTGAATGGGCTCCGCTGACACCGCTGACACTGGCTGTTCAATCATTGTCACGTTGTAATTGGCAAATGCGAAAGCAACAGCGTGCTTTCTGCTCCGAGCCCTGTCCCAGGCTAGGTTTAATTGCAGTGGGATTTATGAGCATAGCTTGTAGGAGGTAATAGATGTGACTGTGTCTCTTTCATCCTCTCTGGCTACAGAAGATTTCTAAGGGAGGAGGGAAAACAAGTGGCTCTGGAATGAGAACTCTGCAAGGTGACGAGGTGGCTGAAGACTGGATGAGCTGCAGCTGCTGTGACTGTCCTCCGAAATACAGCGCGAATATTCATGTTCTGTTCACCTAGGCAGAGCTGTCCAGCCTCATCTCCTCACAACAGCCTGGGAGGTTGGGAAGAAGGCTCAACTCTCCATTTTACAGAGAGAGAAATTGAGTCTAGAATGATTCGCTGCCCAGTCAAGGTTCCCCTGGGGTCAGGAGTCCTGAGCTCCAGGGTCCTGACCCAGGAGGCTGCTGCTCCAGCACTGTCCCTGGCCCCACCTCCCTCACCACGCCTTCCTCTTTGACCGCTGCCTGTGAGATAATGTGATGACAGCTCCCCGCCAGCCCGCCTTGTGGCACCGTCAGTGGTTTCTGTTGTTCTGACGGAGGACTTGCTGTGTGTGCAGCACCGTGCTGGACGCAGAGCACATGACACGCTGCGCTGCCTTCTCAGCTGCAGTGGTGTTTAATGATGACAGGAATTCACTGGAGGCTCATCTTGATTTACAACCCACAACACGGGGTTTGGAGGAAAGAATCTCTAGCTCCTGTGTCTATTGCAGCCCAGAGTAAAGACAACGGGGTTCTCAGAAGGAAAGACTAGCTCCTTCCCCTTTCCCCTCCCTCCT